>OMKZ01042987.1:16398-31473 GCA_900302535.1 Neoniphon sammara
CCCAGTTTGAGAACCGCGTGTGTGTGTGTGTGTGTGTGTGTGTGTGTGTGTGTGTGTGTGTGTGTGTGTGTGTGTGTGCGTGCGTGCGTGCGTGCGTGTGTGCGTGTGTACGTGCACACTCACTGCCACCATTTGCTGCACTGGGGTTAAGTCATTTTAAATTCATTCAAGTGAAGCAAAAAACATCACTTGACTTCTTGGATCCAATGCATCTGACTCTGGTTGTCTGTGTCCTCTACCATCTTTCCTCTCGTCCTTGTTTATAATGTTCACTATGTCTTCTGGCCTTGTACATCACAACAACAAACTGAAAACATTAGTCATGCCCACAGCTTGCCCTGCAGACATGGCATCAGTCCCTGGTTCATTGGACCTCCAATGGCAAATTCAAAATAAGATACAGAAGTGGGGGTGCGGGCGGGCAGGAGGGGAGCGAGATGGAGTCATGTTAACATAACTGCTTAACTGACTATTCTTGGGGACAAAACGCTCTGGCGTTCCCGTCACCAGGTCATTTGTACTGAAACACACTATCTGGTTCCCTCTCTGACTACTTTTCTTTCAGAGTTTACAAGAATTTGAAGAAATTCCAGGTTCCAGTGTAGTGTAGGCTTTTAAAAATGTTTTAAACTAGGTTTTGTACTAACACGAACAAGCACGAAATCATCCAGACCCATGGTGCACCTGTACTGCACATGTAGGTGCAACGTGCTGCTTTGGAAATAGGTGAGCGGCAACCAGCTGTTGAGGACAGACATAGAAAATTAATGTTACTCACATCTGCAAGCAAGACAGACGTGGCAAGCATTACCTGTGGTGAGTTTGAAGAACTGACGGTTTCATGTTGCAGTGCTGATAGATGTGGATTATTTAATGTTACAGGGCCAAAAGCATGAGTTATATGTATTGCACGAACATATACAGTAATAATGGTAGTGATTTTACTGGTTCCCACCGGTATGTGTAAGGCTATGCTTTGCTAAGTACTGTGTGATATGTAGTTAGCGTAGCTTAGTGTTACATAAAAAATTACAGCTGGGGGACCAGCAAGTAGCGATTATGTTCCAGGAATCAGTCATATCCTAAAAGTGGCATGAGTAAAACTCGGCCTACTATATGGCATGTCCCCACGTCTGTAACCTTATTTGTTGTCCTTTGTGTGTCTGTAAATAGGTTAAGCGTGCATCTTAATGTCTGTGAGTGAGTGAAGTGAGTGACCACAAATTGCAACATATAGCCCATGGCGGCAAGTTGCTTGTGCACCGTGGGAAAAAATAAAGGAGCTGTGAGTTTATTGAGCATCGCAATCAACATGTTCCTCCTCTATATGAGTCTTCACCAATACTGGACTTCTGCAAAACTTTGGTTATCTCTCTTCTTCTATGCACTCTTAGCACTGCCTCACAGCAGCCATGTCCTGCGAGACCAGAGCTGAGCTTTGTAGCACTTACTCTTGTCGTCTCCAACTAGTACCTTGCTTGTGTTGTATCGAAATCTCATGTGTACGTCGCTTTGGATAAAAGCATCTGCTAAATGCCAACTGTATCTGCCAGTAGTGCCACCTGCTGCTCATATGATGGAGAATCCTCCCTGACCATTACTATGTAAAAAAAAAAACAGTGTGTAAGACCTGCAATGAAATGTTATTTTCTTTGCACAATTTATTTATTGTTCACAATGTCAAATAATGCTTTTAATTAATTCTTTAGTTAAGGATTCAGTTTCCCTGCCATTGAAAAGTTGGAGTGTGTCAGTCTAACCTGAAGGACTGCTAACCCTTAAAGAATTTCACTAGCTTGGGTATCAATAAAAAGTTTTAGTGTCCCATGAGCCAAAAAAAAAAAAAAAAAAGAATTTTGGCACAAAAATTGGCTACTGGCCATTTTAATACAAAAATCAGAAACTCAAAAATCAGAAATCCAGAAACTTTTCAGAAATTGATCAAACTGTGTTTCAAAAGCTTTCTTTCCATGGTTGGGCCAAACAGTTCTTTCTGAACATGGAGTGTAATCATTCTGATGCCATTTCTACCTGGGCATGGTTTGACACGGAACAGTTACAAACTGTGCCCAGCACACTTTTCTCTAAAAGGTTGACTAACTGCTTAGTGCAGCAGAACTGTTCTGCAGGTATAGCTTATGACGTAGGTGTTCATTGATTGCTTTCACATTTACGTCGGTAGTCTGTTGGGGTCAACCACCCCTCCTCACTAATGTTTTTGCTCATCCTTTGCTCAGGGTTTGCTGAAGGTTGGTATTCTAAAATAACTTACATACGCTAACACTACATACAGTTCTAGATCCTCCATTTCATCAGCTAACAGGATGAAACACGACAACTGCACCATTACACAAACAGGATTCTATTGCCGACTAGCTGCGTCACTGTAGTTGTCACTGCAGTTTTTCTTAGGCATTTCCTATAGGCCTTAGTTTGAGCAGCACAACAGATGGAAAAAGAAAAAGAAATGGTGCAATGCAGTTGCGGGAAACTTCAACTGTGCAAAAGAGGCTTAAGTCATTGTGATGCAGAATTTGCCAACCCTATAACTCACTTTGTTTTCATTTGGTTGTTGGTTTGTGCACCCCATACCTCAGTTTGTATCTGATTAAGCAAAAAAATGATTTAAATTCCTCCAGTCAACCACAAAACCAGATTAGTATGTTATGCCAGAGCCCAAGCTTTGGCATAACCCTGCTACACCGTCGCTCCAGCCATCAGCGCAAGGTTAGTCATTGCACGCAGAGTTCAATGAACCGCCTCAGCTACGAATGCAGAGAATGTACTGAATGTGTGTTGCCCCCCAGGTTTACCAGTAGGAGAGTAGGGGTGTCTTGGTGACAGACAAAGCCTCCCCCTGTTTGAAGCCCCACAAGCCTCTCTGTTCTGCTCTGTTAGGCCGGCACCAACAGCTGAGGCCCGGGGAGTTTGCAACACGTGTGCTCACCCCAAAGGCATCTTGCTTTCATCTACGTAGTGAGAGGACCAGGAAACAGGAAATCAAATTTAAACCTGTCACACACAGGTGCATGCAAAATCGTACACAAACACACACTCACACTGCGGAATATAAAATATACTTTTTTCCCCAGAGGGCATTTTATCAGCCTATACTGATAAATAGACTTTCAATTTGTACTAATATTTATGTTAAATTATAATCAAAATCAAACTGGTGGCAGGCCTTAAAAGATGGTGCTGTTTGCCCTCTCTCCCTACCTAGTCCATCTTCCATCTCTCCATTGTTGACTTTTTATGATATTGGTAAAAAAAAAAAAATAAAGCTACAACCCTTTGCATGGTGCCAGCATTCTCTACTGCTTCAGGCTGCACACTTTTCTCATCAAGAACCCTTCATTTTTAACACCAGGACCACACTTGAAAAAAATGAGCTGGTCAGAGGCTCCCACAAAATACTAATGGTGGCCCACAGGAGAGAGCAGCGCCATTCATGCATTTGTGACTGTCTTGAGATCTCAGCGGAAAAAAGCGATCGGGTTAAATGCAAAAAAGGGCACTCATATTGTTGGGGGTATTTTACCCCTTCATTTTTTTATTCCATTGTCATTTAATGAACTTTCAAGTGCTTTTTGGCCCCAAGCCCCCATTCATTTCTGACTATGACACAACTGTCAGATTATTGCAGATTGAATTTAGATATGCCTTCCAGTTGGTCATTTGTACACCCATGATACAGGATTGTATTTTATGTCATATGGGGAAATTTAAAATTTTCAAGTTGTGCTTGCCTTTAATATAGGCTTTGAATGCATTTTACATAATGCACATTGTTTGACTTAAGTTTGTCACGATGCTTGTTACCATGCCTGGCCAGGTCTCATTAGACATTGTCCTCTCAGTGGACCTACCTAGTACTCTGTACACATTACATCAGCAATTAGAGGAAACACAGCTGTAGCGTCCTGTTTCAGTTCATTAACAGGAGGCTATTATTGTGACATGAATTTATGATTATGGTTGGAGTTCATTGGAAGTAGCTGGTGTGCCAACGGAGTATGGTCACGCAACAGTCACACCACTTTCCTCATGATGTATTTTTATCTTACAGAAATGTCTCATTAATAGTCCATATATCAATTGTGCTTCCTCTGTATGTGCATATGCGGGTGAGTCAGAGGTTGTATTTATGTATGTATGTACTGTATGCTTGTGGGTGTTTCAGTGGGAGCAGAATATAGAAAATATGCTGGTCATCTGGCACAAGCTATTACTTATAATCAACGCATGTTATTGTGTGGTGATAATATCCCTATTAATACAGTCCCCTCTATTTTGGAAGAGGCAGGGCCCACTGAGGAAAGCATGAAAAAGAGCGGGTAGATAAATAGACAGACAGACAGACATGACAATGCTTAATTCCCTCTCCGTGCCAGTGAACCAATGGCGACACCCACATCCACGATTTGTGATTAGTTGGTTACATGAATTAAAAGTGGCAGACTATTGGTGATTATAGAATTAAGGCTTGAATTATGTTGCGGTTGGAGTGAGGATCCTTTTAGCAAGCGGCCTCATGTCCCATCAGTGGGAGTTTTGGCTATCTATAGATGCCTGCTGGCCTCAGTTTCTCGGCCTCGTAATAGATGGGACACTCATGAGGGAAAACCAGGGTTCGGACCCTCCCAGTCGGACTGAAGGGAGGCGAGGGGCGATAATGACCCACCTATAATTACTCATAATTGCCACATAAATGACCCGTGAGTGAAATGTGCCTCACTCGTCTTGACATCAGTAGGTAGTGGGGCGGTCTCTAAATCTTGCTGCTAATTGCTTTAGACCAGAGGGGTGTGGATCTGTTTGTCTTGCCACTAAGCTTTCCATTATCCACCCTTAGGAAAAAAAACACCCAGTTCAGGCTTTGCTGTATTAAATGGTTAATATGAAGTCCAGCCTACTCATAGCTGTGTGAAGTGTTAAGATGTTGAATACATTTCAGTGACGCTGTGATGTGCTACGTGCTAATATCTTGGACACAATTCAGCAACAAGTCTCAGTGCCTCCCTCCCACGCTAAATAACATACCATTTGGTGTATACTTTGATCCAAAGTACCTAACGGCACCATGAGTACATGTATTTTCACTGATGCATGGCTCTGATGGGACTCTGTTTCAGAGTTTGTGCTCATAAAATTTTATGAAACTGTGTTGTCCTTTTTCTCTCTTTCTCTGCCTCACTCTCTCTTTCTACCCCTCCTTTCCCTCATCAGCACATTCTGTGCTGATTCTGGGATGCTCAAACATATTTAAATAAAATTAATTAAGAGTAGCTGTGCCTCCATCTCACACACAAACGCACACGCACCATCTCTCTCTCTCTCTCTCTCTCTCTCTCTCTCTCTATTTCCAAAAACCTTAAATGCTACTTTGAGACTTCACTATTCCCTTATGCAGGATATTCAGCCAGACCGGATGGCTTCCGTGTGTAGTTAAGCTCAGAGTTGACTCCAGAGAGCTTCTAATGTCACTGAGAAATACCTTCTTTCATGTTGCCCTCCTCATGCTGTATTTCACCAAATTTTGTCTCTTGAATGCTGTTTTTTGGGTTTCTTCAGGTGACGCATTGTAAATCATCTATTTGTGGTAGCTGCTCGTCTATGTATATATGGGGCCCAAGGGTGAAGGCGATAAAACATTGGTATTTGACCCTGGATACAGAAGGAATAAAGTGTGGTCCGGCCACAAGGTTAACGGCTTCATCTACAACACCTCAGTAACTGCAGAGGACCCCTTGAAAAGATGTTAATGCAAATTAATAAAGGTAATCACCAGACTATTATTTCAGCAGTTGATTGCAGTTAGATAAACCTTGAACACAGAAAGTGTCACTAAGTGTTGGAGAACTGTTATGGCATGGTGAATGCGGGTTCAGCTTGGCAGTTTGAGATGTTTTGGCTGATGCAGCAAATATCTAATATAGAGAAAAGTAATAAATTGCCCCCCATGGGAGCTGAAACTTACTGAAGCAGTGAAATGGAGCTCAAACTATTGACCAGTGTCATGATAACCAAATTCACATTTTTTAAGCATTGGCCTAGTGGTTTCAGACAAGGATACAGAAACTTTATCATGTCAGGAACCAGAAAATACACACATGTAGAACCCAAAGCCCCCATTTGATAAGACTGGACCTGGATTGAAGGATTTTTTTGCTGGTGATTTAGTACTTAGTTATGTAACTGTCTGTACTGTAGGTGGGTAGGTAGTACTGGTGAGAGTGACCAGATGAACTTGGGGTGGTGTGATGTATTCCTTCCTATTAATTTAAAATATCCTTGATCAAGTTATTGAACCCATACCTGGCTGCTCCTGCACAAACATTCATACATTATGTGTCTCAAAGGGAAATGCAATCAAAGTCTTAAAACATTTTCTGTAATATGTTTGAGTGATCTAAAATAATTTTTAATTTCTGTCTTTACGGAGGCACTGTTGATGTAAAGAGTGCATGGAGGGAGAAGGTGAAAAGTGTGTAGGACATTCCTATAGCTGGCCCATGAAAACCAGTGAAACCAGAGAGCTCCGTGTGAGAGAATGTGCCTGTCAGCAAACCAATTGCCCTGCCACTCCGTCAATGCTCACAAGTTCAGCACACGGTCCACATGCAAGGCTTGAGTATGTAAATGACACCTATAACACAGCATGCTGCTTACCTCACTGAACAGCTATTTTGTGTTTAAAACAGTCTCAACACAAAATGTACAAAGACACTGATAAGAACAAATATTTTTGTGATTTGAGTTTTTACTGATTTTCAAACTATATTGTACTGACCTCAATCCACCACATGCATAGAGAGAAGTAAAGATCCAACAGACAAATGAACAAGACACTGACCTCGAATCTTTCACGGACTATTACCATCTTCAGAGAAAAAGAGTTGAAATTAAAATGAAAAATGACTTTCCAAAACTTTGTTTACTTGTTTTGGTGAATTTCATCATTCATTGTCTCTAAAATGAGTTCTCTCCTGTGCTTTACACTTGTGATCAACTAACTCCTTTAAATGCATCATTGTTTATTTTGAATTTTGTGATATCAGTGATTTCTTGAAAGTACTCTTCAGTTGCACCCTGAATATATCTCAGAAAGTTATTCCAGACCCTGTTGGATATGTCACAGGGCCTGGGATAACTTTACTTTGCATAATTATTTTCTTCCCCAAGAACCAAAACACTGCCAATCAAAGTTGTTTGTTGTATGTGGCAGTAAAAGAAGATGTTTAGGCTCTAAAACCAGCTTTTCCATATATCATCCCCCTTGTTTTTGCAACCCAAATTTACAGCTCTGGGGTTCGCAGCGGCCCACTGAGACAGTGATGTTCCTTTTTGTCAAAGCAACCTCCACTAATTCTAACTAGCTACCTCTGTCACTTCACCAGATTATGAGTCAATCCATGTGGCAGAGGAAATCCCATCAGCTCTGTCCACACCAACGTGCTTTTGACTATATCTGGCTATGACTGACACCCTGACAGGGGCTTGGTGATTCATGGGAGTATTAAGATACAGTTGGACATATTATAAGGTTGTCTCATCTCGTTTTTTTAAATGTGCTCGTATTTGTTTTCCCCCTCTGAGGCAAAAGAGAAGCCTGAGCTGAGGCAGGAGATCGTGGAGTCTGCAGTCGGCCTGGCAGATAAAGAACATAAGCTATCTGGTGGGCGCCAGGTGGGCAGTGTGTGAATTATCAGCCATGCTAACACCCCCACTACCCCCAACCCTACCCACCTTTATTTGCCAGCGGGGGAATTACGGTTGGGGGTTAATATATAATTTTACAACTCAACAATTGTAATTTTAGATATGATCTCCACCAATGCTATAGTGATGATAGCAATCTCTGATGTCCACAGCAGCACCCTTGAAGTATTGGATCTCGGTCATGTGCCTGGCTTCGGCCAGTAGGGTGAGCGGGCGAAGCGGGTGATCAGGCCCAGCCGACATTTTGTGGAGTTGTTGACAGTTGAAAACAGGTCACCTTTCGTCCTCTGCCAAGATTATTGTGGGCAGTGGCTACTGTGTGGCACGCTAAATAAATGAGAGAGGTCGCACGGGTAAAAAATACTTTTCTTTAATCCATATATGTCAGCACTCACCTATATGCTTGTTTAGCTTGATGTATCCCGTATTTGATATGATTTAAATGTACCTCCTCTTCGCATTGAACAGTTTGTTGCACCGCCATGTTTTCCAGGTTTAGGTTTGAACTCCAGTGTTTGGGAGTAGTTTCACTACATGTAATTAAACTATTACATTTTGTAATAGGTTTCTGATAAGTTAAATGTGGACACATTAGTATTTTTTTTGTTTGTTTGTTTTTCATTTGACATCGTTAGCTACTGCAAGTGCAAGCTATTTTTTGCCTGTAAAGCAAAATAATAAGAGATTCTCCTTTGACAACTAACTTGGCAGACTGAATTGACTATTCAGACCTTTGCTATGACCATGATGGTTTAAAATCTAATTTTAAGTTCAAGAAAAGTAAGTTTATTATTTATTTCTTTGTCAGCTTTGTTCCAGTCAGAGACCCTTTTGTGTCCACTTTTTTAAACAAAGAATCCAGATTGAGTGGTTTGCTTTGGGTTGGGACAAAGAGAGAATTGAGTGATACAAAAAAAGTAAAAAAAAAACAACAAAAAAAAAAACAGTTCACTCAAAATGAAAAATGTGTCATTCTCTCTTTCCCCATCTTTGTCTCTATAGCACATATGAAGTTACATGAGCTATATGAAGCTACAACAGCTTTCAGTTCGTGTGCCCTTAAGTCTTTTCCACTCAGGATGTGATCATTTGGCCTCTGAAGATCATGCAGCACGAGCTGTGCGGAGAAATTTTGTAGTCATTTTTTGCAGTTTTTGGAAGTCGAAAAAATGGTACCCATTGGCTTCAGTTGTTTTTGAGAAGCTGCTACAGAGTTGAGCTTACCTGAGAGTGATTACTCTGAAAAAAATGCCACTTCCAGCATGTAACACAAATGAACACTTCTTTTTTGCAGAAGCACTGCAGCTATGGTTTCACATTAACCCAACCCCTCTTCCCTTTAGCTATGTTGAGCCTTGACAGCAGGTTTTACACCAGTGGTATCCTATACTCAAGGATTAGATCTAAATGGACTGAGCAGGGTGGCAATAGGAACACCGTGGTCAGTGGACTCTCAGGAGACCGGCTCACCACCGGTGAAAACCACTCAATCTGTCACCAAGCCCATTTTAGATTATCTTTCCTGTAATCAAAAACTGAGGCACTTTGCCAAACTCTCCGCACCATATTAGCAAATGAATTAATGGCAGCCATGTATGTTTTTACGGAAGTGCAAAAAAGGCCATTCCTCAGTGCACCGTTGTACCTAAGCATCTGTGTATGTGAAGTTTCAGCATTGTAGTATCTGTAATTGACACTAATAGTTTTCTTATTAGCAACATCTTTAATGCATAACAGACATTTCTTTGTTGTTTTTGATCAAACAGTATGGCCTTACAGTCTCATAAAATTTTGTAAAATGAACACAAACTTGGATTATGGGAGAATGTGAATTATCCATGTGAAAAGGTTAACTGATGATAAGTAAAACACCTTTGGTTAAAAGTCAGATAACGGTTAGGTAACAAACTGCTTGGTTAAGGTTTGGATTAGGTTTTGGTTAAACTCGTTCCAAGGCCTTCTCCTCCCTAGAGAATAGAAAGCCTGGAAGAGGGTCTCTGATTATTGTGCAAAATAGAAAGAAGCTGATAAGATTCACTCTCCATCCTCTAAGTGGTCCCTTGAGTTGTCCATCCGAAATTGTACACAAATTCTTATTTGTCCCAATGATTTGTACAAGTCTCTTCAATAGTGTGAATGATTTTTGCCACTGAGTGCTCCATATTTCACCGACCACTTGATTTTTGCCCTTACTTTCTTCATGCGGAAACATGTTCTCTGTTTCTCTTAGAAACGAAGGTCCAAGGAAATAGAGGAGCTTCATCAAGACTAGGTTTTGGGTATTGTTAAGTAAAAAGAATGTTTGCTAAAAAGGAAAACTTCACATCCTGTTGAAAACATCAC
Organism: Neoniphon sammara; assembly: GCA_900302535.1. Taxonomy (NCBI): domain Eukaryota; kingdom Metazoa; phylum Chordata; class Actinopteri; order Holocentriformes; family Holocentridae; genus Neoniphon; species Neoniphon sammara. The sequence continues at coordinate 26,464 of OMKZ01042987.1, forward strand.
TGCATGAAGTGGAAATTGAACCCATTGTCAGAGTTGAAGGAAGTAAGATGTGCAATTTATAATGATAAGCCACCCACCTTCTACAGTCTCACTTTCACCACTCCCTTTTAGTGTCAAACTACACCTGCTCTAGCCATGTTTTGTGATGGGAAAATTTCTCTCACACAAAATACACATTTGAAAGATATACTCATTTCAACAAAATTTCAGCAGACCACATTTGTGTAGCCAGTACTGTGAGGTCTTTCTTCTTGGATTTTCTATTGATGAAGTTTGAGTTTCTGAAGGTGGCGCTCTTTTCTTTTTCAGTTCAGCCATGGTGGTTATTGCTACTCATGCTAACTACCCAGCTCTTCTATTTATTACAAACAAACTGCTGTTACTGCCTCTGGACACATAAAACTCATCACTTTCTGTGCACTGAAGGATTTTTCTTAGGAAAAATCTGCCCAAAAAGCAAATATGATGAACAGTGTATAAGCCTACTCACTATTGTGTTATATTGGCTGGACATAGAGAGGGGCAAAATGGATATTTTCTAAAATGAAAATGTCACTGATTATGGCTCTAACTTCAGAAAATCCAATAAACATTCAATGCAGTTTGCCTACAATCTTCCCTCAGTTGCAGGGGTCTGATCCCTGACAAAGCACAAACTCCTCTTGACTGCTTCTGTGGCATTGCCTGTCTCACTGTGTAGAGCAGCAGGGGCACGGGGGTTTGGGTATAGCCATGAGTCATATGAAGAGTTGTGGGTCTAGGATGAGTCACTGCACTGGCTGCCATCACACACCTTACATAACACTAAAACATAGTTACTTTGGAAAGTGGGTTATGCATCATGATTGTGATGGTGATGCAACACCAAGTTTGAAGCTCAGAGCCCACTTACTCTGTCACACTGAAATCAGGTTATTCTTCGTCATGGTGATGGTTACGAAATGCGCTATGAGCTGTTCGGCTTTGTCTGAAATGCTATAACTGGTTTTATGGTTCAAAGCTCATGTAGGTTAATGACAAATGGAGGGATAATAACCATTATTGGTCCTTAGCCTTGCCAATTAGCTTGTCTGCGCCAGAGTTACTTGGAGTGAAAGAATGATTTTATCATGACACTCGACTCATCTCTGTTTTGAAAGTCTCTCCCACTCTTGTTCTTCCTGCCTCTCTCCATTCTCCCTTTCTCTCTTTCACTCTGTCTCCCTACATTTCTCTAAATTACTTTTTTCTTTGCTCATCCCCACACACATGCACATATGTGAACACACATACACACGCCCACCCACAGGGATCGCTGTTTAATGGTAGGACAACACACACAGTTTGTATTCTTCAGTCCAAAGCATTTTGGAAAAATTTACTTTGCTGCATTTTTGAATTTGTTCATTTAGTTCGTTTAGTTTCACACTAGCCAAGGTTCGAGATTTTGGCGGTAGACGATGTCAAAACAAATCAGTTTACAGACCTTGCAAATTTAACTTAGCATGATAGACTTGTTTATTGTCTTTGCTGTAATTTATCTCATCTGGTGCTCATACCACATAAACAAATAGCTGAATATAGGCATCAGTGCAGACTACGGTCTCGGCTTTCCAAGCATGAGTAACTGCCGGCTATCACATGTCAACATCTGTCTTTTTATACCCATAAAACCTTTCATTTTGAGGTTGTTTCCTGTGGATGGTTTGGGTAACATTCTCACTCTGTTGTTTGTTTGGAAGAGGTCTGACTTGGTGCCACCTGAGTTGTTCTCACTCCTCAAACAAATCAAACTAAAGGAGTAAATGCTCCAGAGTTTGACTTAACTGCTCCAGATATGCTTGGTGTGAATGTGCCCTATATTGATGTTAGTAACTGTGTGTTAGTAGCTGGAATCAGAGTTTAACACGATGTGTCCTCCCACCAGTTGCCTTTTGTGATTGAAGTGCTGTCCCCAAGGAGGGTGAGGGGGGCGGGGGGGTGCTGCGTCAAAACTCTATTCCCGGCCTCTGCTATCAGCCCCTGTATTACTTCAGTCATGGGGTGTCAGGGATGGATGGAGAGATGTTTGTGCGTGTGGGTGTGGGTGGGGGGCTTGCAAGGTACTGGGAGAGAGTCAGCAAGTGAGGGAGGAGAGAGGGAAATAAGGGCGAAAGAGAGAAAGTATGATACAAAGACAGATGAAGAGGAAGATATTTAGCAACACAAGCTGTACAGAAAGAGAATATGACAAAGCAGCGCTGTCATGCCTGGCAGCTTGAGGAACAGATTTAAGATCAGGCACGCTAATGGGCCACCTAAAATGCCCAACGGGACGAGAGGAGGGGGCCTGGGCTCTTTCAGTTTGTCAGCACAAGGTCAAAGCCCGCACCAAAGGGCTTCCTGTCGATTAACCTTCTGGCTCATCAATTGGACCCGGGGGAGGTGGGAGGGGACAGATGTTGGCTGCTGATTGGACCTTGGTGATAGCCGGTATTAGGTATTTGGCTGTAATTATAGCACTGATGTGAATCTGTTCACTCGATGCTTCATGTTTTCCTGAGTAACATGAACTGTTTTGGGTCCAGTTTGTAGCGAGCCAGCGTGTGAACAACGTACGTGTGTGGTCATGCTTGTATAACTAATGATCTGTGAGAATAAGGTGAAGAGGGGAGAAAGTGAGAATGAGAGAGTCATGCATTTGTGTTTATGTTAGTGGCTGTGTGAGTGAGTGTGTGTGTGTGTGTGTGTGTGTGTGTGTGTCTGAGACAGTTTAGGTGTAGATGTCAGTGACTCATCATGATGAAGATAGAGGCAGTACCCCTCTTGCCTCCATGTGGCTTGTAGATTTGCCACTTTGTTCTTGATGATTGTAAATGGAAGATTACACTTTTATTTATGTTGATGTTGGTCTGCTAGCACACCCTTGGGGAAATTCCTTCAAGGCTTATAGTCAGAGGTGTCTTTAAAGTCTTTGCTTTAACATCTACATCACCAAACTTTTGGTGCTCCTTCAGCAGACTTATAAAGATACTCAGTCAGATGTGTAGTATATAAAAAGCACAGGGACAAATATTATTCTAATAGTTGTGACTAGCTACCGCTTACACTTATTTCTTCTGCCTAGGAGGTTGTTTTTATCCACCTTTTTGGCCCATTGCACATCTTTATCGTTAGTGTAAGTGTACCTTAGTGTAAGAGGAGCCAAAATAATGTAATTTACATGAAAATAATCTCTTCAGAATTACTTATAATGAATCATATTCTGAAATTAGAGGGCATTCAGCCTTCGCCTAAAGATTCTCCAACTTGTTACATAGAAATACTTTGGTCCTGTCATTTGATTTTTAAGTTAATTTTCATTTCTTAATCTGAAAAGATACTTTTGGGATGGGAATCGTGTTCCTATCTATGTTAGTTTCATAGTTATGTCTAAAAAATGATTATCAACCAATGGTAGAAGTCCCACATCCATGGTTACAACTCAAGGCTCAAAGCCGGTGTCGTTATATGTTCAGTGATCAACCATTGTAATCTGTTTACTACACCCTCTCATGTCTCATGGTATTTTATTTTACTGCAGATTGTCCTGTGTAATGTGTATCTTAAGAAGCCCAGAATCCAGGGATATAACTGTGTAACCGGGTATTTCCAAATATGAGGTGCCTGTGATGAAATACGGAACGGATTGTGACAGTCCCTGTTTTGTGAAAGTATATCCTCTTACTCAGAACCTAATAATTCCTCTCTCTGGATGAACAAATAAATCCAATCCTACCGTGTCATTGTTCTCCAGAAGTGACACGCTTCCCCCTCACCCTGACCCCCTCTGGTGTCCCAGTTGGTGAGCTGAATTGTTTAAATTGTCAATTCAGTTGTGCCTTTCCATTTTATGTGTGTGCAACTGAAACAAAGGCTTGTATATTTACTTGTAGGCATAAAATCATACGGAAGAAAAAAATGAAAATAGTGCTGACTGTGTGTGATTGCAATAGATAGACTCCCTAGAGCAATCCCTTGGTGGTCATTACTCCAGGGCATAGCCAACCCATTCTGTCCACTGGCTTTGAGGGGGATTTCTCACTTACACTGGGCTTTTCCTCCTTAACTTACTCTCTCGCTCTCTCTTTTCTTTTTTTGTCATTTGTCATTTTGGGTCTCTGTAGAGCAGCTGTTGGAGAAATCGCTGAGTTCACTTGCCTTCATTGTTTAGGCTAATTTGCACTAATGGCTATTTGAGCAGCCTGTGATGCCAGCAGCTTCCTAGGGTGAGACATGTGGGGCCATATGGTTGCAGCACCCTTTCTGCTACTGTCAGACCTGCATCGTGGCCATCGTGTGTGTGTGTGTGTGTGATTGGCTGTGCTCTCTAAATGTTTAGTTTCACCCATCTGTTTTCTTCACTTTGAGCAGGCCTCCTCCATCTTTGTTGTCTTGCCTTGTGGTGTATTCATTAATACTGCAATGGCATGATGCAGTATTTCAAGATTTCAAGACACTTGGCGTAACCATATCAATCCATTTCCAATGTTGACGGATTTATACTGGGCGCATTTTGGGTGGAATCTGTCCGGATTCAACGGTTGTCAGTGTTGGCATTCCAGCAGAAATACCAAGTGGTGTATGCATGTAAAATGTCCAACACATTCTCACATTTCAGCATGCAGGATCCATGCTCCATGGTATGGCTGTCATGACCTCTTTTTCCCGTCAGTATTGAATATCCATAAATGGGACCCATTCATAAATGAATTTCATTCATCTAATAATTAATTACATGATGTCCCAACAGAATACTGGCCCTGTTTGAATCTGTTTTTGTACACATCCTGCTATTTCCTTTCTCTGATTTTTTTTTTTTTTTAGCTAATCCGCCTTGCAAGTTTTACTTCATGAAAACAATAATGGAAATAAATTGTTTAATTTCAGTTATTGCAACATGGTCAATTATTTTCTCTGTGAATTTCAGATAAATCATACTGAAAACAAACACTCTCCTCTGTCTCTGCCTACTTTTGCTCTATCTGATATTGTGCAGGCATCCTCATACAG
>OMKZ01042987.1:34241-49280 GCA_900302535.1 Neoniphon sammara
CCCACCCGCACACCCATTGCTACTGTGCCAAATGTGGAGCCAAGCAAACTGACCCAGCTTCCTCACCCATATCTCCCTGTGTGCAAGCAGGCCTCACCTCGAACCTCATCACCCTTTCCTCATGGCAAGGCAGTGGGCGTGTGTTGACCAGGCAAGCCAGGGCTACATGTCGGATTTGTTGAAAAGTTAAATTAAGGCTCTGGAATGTCAGTAATCAGTTCTGCCACTATGGAAAAAGGTTGTATGATTGCCTCTTCATCAGTGTCTGGAGTGTATGTGTGTACATGAGCACGTATGTGTGTGTGTGTCTCTGTGTACACATGTGTGCGTCCACCAGTGCTGTGTGAGCATTTGTTGCCTACCCATGAGCATTGTGTGCATGTAGCAGTGAAGTTCTACATAAATGATTAGTTTAAGCTTACTTTCAACCCACTCCAAAAGTGACTCACCAAAGTGACATTGCATTATGAGTTATGTAAATCACTGTCTGCAAACGTAAACAACCTGACACTCATTTTGGCAGGCTGGGTAAAAGCCACTGATCTGAATGAGTACAGTGCCCTCATATGGCTGACTGAGATCCTTACTGGACCTCCTGGGGCCGGCTACGGCAATATGCGGCACCACCTAGTGGGCCAAGGAAAAAGTGTTTCATAAGACACCTACGCTGTTTGTGAATGTGTGTGCGCACTGCTTTGTGGATGCTAAAGCCACCGTGACTATATAGATTTTTCTGAGTGGGTGGCCTTGGTGGGGATTATATTTTGAATCTCAGCATAGTTCTTGCTGTGCTTTACACATTAAGCTACAGAGAAAGTCTTGAGGCTGTAGTCCAGGCTCTGGCCCCATGATGCACTTGTACTGCACTCCCTCCTGTTGCCTCTGGGACAGACTGTCTTATCATGCAATGGCAAACAACAGGTTAGCAAAGCATGTAAAAATTATTATTAAAAATCAGTACAGTGAAATTTGTAAAGAGGTAATAAGTTAAGGTTTTACTGCCTCATAGCACAAAATCACCATAACATCTGAAGGTGGTTGATTGGTTGGTTGACCATTGCCAATGCCCCAACAATTACTTAGCAGATAGTGAGATTTCTGGCTTTCAGTGCTCTTTTTGGCTTGTACTCTGTTTTGGACCAAATTTCCTCATCCCTACCCACCATCACCACCAATTTACTCATTGATTACTTATTGTCCCTTTAAAGATCTGAATCGTGGCAACACCAATACTGAACCACATCTAATCATGAGCACCATCTATTTTGATGATCATGAAGCAGATGGACAGCATGTACAGTAATTTTTAAGCAGGGGAGAATTTGAAAAGCAGCTTCTAGTCTCTGTGTCATCCGGGTGTGATACTAACAGATGGAGCGACTGTAAATCTGTCAGAGTGACACCTCTCTGGGAATGGAATGCTTGTGTGCTTAGGTAAAGGAGCGCTCATTTACAGCTGGTCAAAACCTGCAGATATGGCACTAAAGAGGAACGCAGGATAGGCAGGACGCCAGTACTTGACATATATAATTTGATATATATGTTCTATAATCTTTTGTCCTTTTTCCGTTTATTTCTTTTTCTGCAAACATAGAAAATCATGAAAAAATGTATTTATAAATATGTGGAAATGAAAACTACATGGCAGCGTGAAAAATTATATTAAAGTTGAATAAACTAACTATAAAGTTGATGTGTAGATGCAATATTTAGCAATCTAAATATGTTTGAGATATGTGCTTGTATTACAAACTGTGTTGTGTATTGCTAGATAATATTGTGATTCCAATCCTAACACTGGGCCATTGAATGAAAGAGGAAAAGATAAGCAAAGGGAAATGATTTTATTCTTCATTTTGTTGTAGTCTTTATATTTGCACAGTGGTAAAACATAGATCCACTGTTGATAAATCTTAATTATAAAACAAACAAACAGTACTGTTTATCCTGTATTTAATTAAAATTCAACTTATAATGAAATAAACTTATATGCAAATGTCTGATAATTTATTACCTGATATGTTGGTTTTCTACAAATACACTTGACACAAGTGAGAGTTCTTTTCAAGCCTTCCATAAAGTTTCTATGCAAGTGTTTAAATTATAGAGACCTTGTTAGAAATACTAAAAGCATTTAAATTTTAAAATCTAGTGCTACACCTTCTGAACAATTTCATAGCTGTTACGTTAATGCATAGGATGTGAAATTAAATAATGTTTTCCAATGAAATGACTTTCATCCCTTTGACTTTATTTATTTATTTATTTATTTTAAGTTTTTGAAAAAATTTTTACAACCTCTGCACCAAAACACTGAAGTATTTGAACAGACTGAACATGCTGTCAGTTTGTTTTTTAAAAACTTCATTATGTCCTTTATACTTTATCAGGTTGACAATTATTAAACCACTTGTTAAATTATTAATGTGTTTTAATTTCAGTTAGTTTATTATAGGTTATTCAACATTCCTGTCTGCGTTGTTAAAATTCTAGATAATTTGTTTCAGTTTGACAACACAAAAATTATAATGGTTGACCGTTTTCTTGTTTTTACCATAAACAATTTTGTATTTTCAAGATGAAATTAAAAATAAAGTATTTTCAGTTACATAATAAATGCCCTTTTTCCCGAGAGTAAATAAATTACATTTCTTGCTTTTCTCTTTAGTGGTAAATTCAGCAATCTGAATGAATCTCCCAAAGAATAATCATTTCTAAATACATGTAATTAAAAGTAATAAATGAAGAGCAGCTTATTGATATTTCTGAAATGTTAAAAATTTTTTTTATTGAAATTATGAAAGGAAAACAAATGCAAACTTGCACAACAATATTAATTTACACAGAGGTGTCAAATAATATTTTTATCACTATAATAGTTTGTAACACTTTCACAGACATTTTATTGCACAGTTAAGCTATGACCTTTTAAGTGTAACACCAGTGTTTTTTTTTCCAAGTTTGTCGGAGATATCAGGACTTGTTTTTCTAACTTTACAAGGAGCCATTTATTTTTGAACACCATTTTCAACCAAGTTAGATAATCCATTACAGTCTTAATTTTCTGCATGTTGAGTATTTTCATATGATTCCGTGCATTACATTACTCTCTGCTTACTGTCAGTCACCTCACACACACTGGTAAAAATTACAGTCTCCACCAGGAAATAATCCTTCCATAACATATCACCTTACAAACTGCATTGTCACATCCATATATTCCTATTTAAGGCATATTTGTTAGTCTGGAGAGCGCTTAATTTCAAGATAGGTTTGACACCATAAAGTTTATATTTTAAACACAACAACCAAAATAAAAGAGAAAATTCTCATTATTTACGTCTTGTGTTACAAAATGGTTGATGAGATGTTAACTAGATGTGGGCAGTAGTAAATGGGCTATAACTCTAAATGAAACTGGTATTCTCTTTTAAAGAATATGCCTTTTTATGCAGTGATGAGGGAATAGGCATTTTTGATTTCATCCCTTATATGAGTGGGGAAATGTCTTACATTTAAAATTGTCAGCCATTTTGCTGTTTCTGCTGCTTTGAAGCTGAGTGCTGAGGCCAGACCAAGCCTTGTCCAGCTTGAACCTGCTGCCAGTGTGGAGGCTGCCGCTCCTGGGTAACATGGAGTAACATGGAGTGGCAGCCCTCTCTTTCCACAAATGCTGTCCTCTTTACGTGTCAGTCCACCCCCGTCCATGCACACACATGCTAACCACTTGTGACATTTCATCACTCATGTCTCCTCTGCCTGTCTGCTGGTAAATAACACAGGGCACTAGGGAAAAGACCAGGAGCAGTGATGTTATGCTACTTTACATGTGCTAGCATTAGCCGTCATGATAGTGGGTAGAGGGAGGTGGTAGCATGCCTGAGCCTCAGCCACTGGGCAGAGGTCATACTACAGAGACGCAGTGTGGAGTAATAGTGTCAGAGCTGTAACTCGGTCTTCCGGTGCCGCTCTTTCAAGGTTTGTGTGTTTCTCCTAATCCCTCCAGGTCAGCTTTCGGATACAAACAAGGCTTGTGTATGTGGAGGTAAATCTTGTCTTGTGTAATGTTGTGCGGAAGATCCACTTAAAGGCGTGATTGATAGCTCTCTGCAGAGCTGCTGCTGTTCGTTAGGATGTTGGTTAGGCGAGGGACGTCTTGTGGGAGGATTATTCCCCAGTCAGCCCGACCGGGATCCTTCCTCTAATTTGTTGCTTCCTCTGGGGAACCTCTGTGGACTGACTGAGCCCATGTGGCGCACTGTTGTGTCTAGGCAGCTGTCTTTGATCTCTTGTTTAAATGTGTGTGGTGTTTTGTGGGAGCAGTGAGGACCAAAGTTGGGATTTGCACTTGCAAACCTGCTTGGCTGGCGGAGTAACTGTGGGTATCCTGAAAGGAACTATTTGTTTGATGTGGTTTTCTTAAAGATGACATCATAACTTAATTGTGCCATGATGCAATTGGCTATGCTTTTGTAGTGAAGTTACGTGTGTTGCGTTCAAGCTGAAGCATGTAGAATCCATCCTACAAGTAGTTAAATGTTTTTTCATTGCATGATAGCATGTCTGTTAATGTCAAACATCTTAATAAAGCCAATTGTAAATTACAGATATTAAATCCAGAAATAGGGAGTGCTGTGTTTATTTTGCCACAGGGTGTTGCATTCAAACAGTCTTAAATTCCAGTCAGATGATTTTAATCAATGTGTTACCTTGAATAATGTGTTTGTTTTCAGCACTCATTTGGTCAAGTATTTTTTGTCAAATGGCATGCTGCAGCAGTGGATCACAACACATTTCTCCTCTGAGTGTTAACTGTCATTAAGAGCTCTGTAAGGTCGCTGCTACATAACATTGAGATTTGATTGTAATGTTTAGTTTCTAGATTGTTATGGAGCTTTTTAAAGACATGGTTCATGAATGTGATTCATTATGACAGAAATGTTTGTGACTTTTTCTTTTTTCTATATATAAACATGCTTTACTTCATTGCTTGTATTTCATAGATGTATGCAGTATTTTTTTAAACATGAATTGTATTTCACGACTGCTCCAGCTTGTCTACAAAATGCGATCGCCACGCAGTGTAGCTGAGAGCACGGTAACAGAGACACAGAATATAGAGACACAGAATACGGCTTGAAGTTTAGTTATGGAGTTGATCCTTTAGTTTCAGACACGCAGATAACAGATAGTGCTTTTATGGTTTCCTATAGTTATTTGTTAGATAGAAGCGGTGCTGTGTGTTGGTGTGTTGAGAGTTGGTGAAAGTCCTGAGCTAGAAAAATATTTTTTAGATGCCGAAAAGAACCACAGAGCAGCACTGAACAGACAGATGGTGAAATCATAAGACTGTGTTAACTCTTAATTCACACCAGTGTTGTAGTTTGGAAATATTCAGTATATTTTTCTATCTATTTAGGGTATTATTTTATTGTAACAATGTTGTACTCACTTAAAAAAAATGGGAATCTTTTTACTGCACTGACTAATACATCATCAACATACAGATTAATGCATCATTTTTAATTTTTACAACTTTTTCAAAGAAACAAAACCAAACAAATAAGTGCAGCTACAGCGGTGCATATGTTACTTTATTTTACAGTATAAAAAGGTAATTTTTAATTAAAGTTAAAAATTAAATTACATTTTTGTAAGATAATCATAATGTTTGATATACGTAGCTGCTTTACAAATGAATCTCACTTGAAATGAACTGTATATAGCTTATATATACAGTTGTATATATATACAAATTGTGAGAGGTTTCATTTTTAATCACAGTATAGAAGAATTCAAACACAATTACAAGACTATCCTGTTATAAAGCATTTTCATATAACATATAACATCAGCCTTATTGTTATCAGTGCTGTCCAAGCTATTAGCTGCTATAAAGGAAACATAATATATCAAAACACAGCATATCCCCACCCTTACTTGAAGTCGGTCACACCCCCACGAGGAATATACAACACTCTGACACAGTTGTTCCTACTCTACTGCTTCCCACTTTAAGTTTGATGGTGGTAACTGCAGATGCTGTAATGCTACAAAATGCTATGTATTTCTGATCATTCTATTTTGCCCGATATTTTATGCTTCACTCATATTACTTTTTAATTAGAAAGAAAACAAAAACAGGATAAGATGTGTCTGTTCGGGTGTGAGTTATTAAATGACCATCTCCAGCTATTCTTAAGACTGAGCTAAGTATACAGTCTGTTGGCGCACAGGCTCCACTGTGACGTGGCTTTGTGCGCGAGAGGCTTTTTATGGCCATATAGGAGGCAGCGAGGGGCTGGGAGAGCAGCACAACAGCAGCAGATGAAAGCCGTGGCGTCATTAATATTGGGGAAAAAAAATAAATGACAAAAATGTAGAATGCTTCCGACTTTGCAGCTATAAGTCAGCTCATACTAAGGTCTGTCCGGTCATCTTACATCTTCTTTACAATTATTCACTGAGATGTGAGAGCTGGTGTGTGCAACCGAGCTGAAAATGATGTGTGCTACTACACTGAATGGGATTTGAAACTCCATTTGAGCTCTTTGGTGCATCTGACAGGCTTGTCGAATCTGATATCTGGCTTTTGTCTCACATTTTAAGAAATCGATCATGTTTTTGGATACTTAGGTGCCTCAGCATTAAAGGAAGGAATAGGGTCTGCTCTCTCATGGTTAAATATCATTTACTTCACATTATTACCTTCACCAAGGAGGTAATGTAATCATCTTGTCTGTCATTTTGTTTGTCTGTAACAAAGATATCTCAAAAACTTAACATGAAACTTTGTAAAAAGATTGGCCCTGAGCAAAGGAAGAGTTGATTAACGTTTCACACCAATCGGCTAAAAGGGGTGTGGCAGTCACTGTGTGTGTTTGTTAGTTTTTGACACAGATATCTAAAAAAAAAAAAAAAGGTTTGAACTGATTTTCCCAAAACTTTGCAGAAAGAGTGATCATGAGCCAGTGAAGGGCTGATTAATTTTTCATGCTAATAACACAAAAGATGCAACAAGGACAAACACAAATGTCACTATGCATGTGTCGCAATACCTGATCTGCCTCCCTGGCGGACAAGGAGGCAGATGGGCCAACTACACTGAAAAAAGGGAGATGAGCAGTTCTGACAGAATGTATTCTTGCACCAGATGATTTTTTCTGCTTTTGAAAGCCAAACAGTTTTGTTCTATAAATTAGCAGATATTCCTGAAAATAAGCTGATACTGATACTGTAAAGCTAACATATTTTGTGACTCCTGTTCAACTTAATTTTTCTTTTATATTTTAACATTTTATGGTAAAATAATTTAAACCGTGAACATGTCTCTTGAAAATGTTTCAGAATGCTTAATTTGTCCTTTTGAAAGAGTTCAATTCAGACACTGAGATTTTAGCCACTGTCCCAGTGTTGTTTCTCTACACTCATAGTAAAAATTTTACAGCAGGTTTTCACCACATTCACTGCTTTTCTCTTACTGGTCACTGCAGCATTGTCATCTCTTTTTACAGCATCTCCTGTTTTCACTTTTTAAAAACAACCCTAGTGCACCTGATTGCAATTCATTTGACACCGAAATCTTTTCCGTATCTACATCACAAGATGTCTGAACTGTCTAGCGCACTCAGCCAGCTGCCCAGGACGCCATATTAGTCTATTAAGGGCACTGCATGTCAGGATGGCAGAGGGCGACTCCAGTATTTATAGCTTTGAGTCATAAGCTGGAGACGTGTAAGTTTATCTCTCCGTCAGCATGCTTGTTCAGTTAAGTGTGTACAACCAACAGGGAAGCTGGACTGTCAAGTGTCCAAAATGAGTTAAATGCCATATTTACACATCTTACCCATTTAAACTGGGAGTTGTGAACATACAAGTCAATGATTAGAGGCCCATTTTATCATCTTTTGCCTGTAATATTTATAACTCATGGACCTATTGAGTTTTCAGTCATATATAATGAGTTTGGAGAGCCCTTGTGGATTTGGACGTAGTCTTTTGACTAAAATACCAATTAGATTTGGTTATATTTTGATTGAATCCATTATTCGTTTTTATTATGTATAGGCAACTAAATATTTTAAATTTAAATTTAGTCTGCTTTTTGAAATACAGGCCTACATTACTGTCAGAATTGGTTGCTATTTTGCTTTTTTACCATTTCTGTTTCCAATGAATGCAGTCAACCTGAATTAAGTTTCCGCAACAGTTTTCAACAAAACCTCAGTATTTCAGATTGAGATCTGTAGTTACTGTGTGTGAAATCAGAAATGGTGCAAAGGGAAGTGAATAATATTAAAAAATGCACAATATGTGTTTCTGCTCTCTTTTAAATGGCAAAAACTTATAAAATATAACTTATAAAAATATAACTTGATGTAAAACAACAGTTCCATCAGGTTTCCTTGTGAATTAAAATATTTAGTATTTAGTCATGCTGAAATATTTCCTGAAGAAAATAGAAAATGATTGTCGTCTAATCAGTGTAATTTGAGGTTCTTGGTGTCAGTAGTTGCTGTTGTATAAGAACAGCTTCATCCAAAAATGTTATAATCAATAACTTGAGTTGTTAGTTTGCAAACTGGTTAGTCTGTATTTTAGAGCAAATTAATTAGGAGCTGAAAGTAATGATACTTTTTCTGAGATGGATGTTGTGTTTTGGAAAATATAAGATTTGTGTTTGTGTGCTGCTCTGGTGAGTGGCAGGTCATAAACAGTGCTGTCTGGTATGTGATTTATCTGCTGGAACTGATACAGTGATATTATTGGAGCTTTAATCTCGTCCAACAATAGGCACTTCATGATTTTGAAGCTTGTAGATTATAAGGCAAGACCTGAGACTGTTTATTTTAAAACCTTGTTGATTACCCAGGCTACATTGTAAACCCTCTAAAACCATTTGAAAAAACACAACCTTAGCCTTATATCTTGAGCAAATCCACAAAGATTCAAAGTACAGCTTTACAATGCCAAATATTACACTAATAAATCATGACATGTGATGTGAGGTGGTCACAAAGTGAAAGCCATGAGCAAGGTCATGTGTATGTCTGCAAGCCAGTGTGTTTGATAGCAAGGCATGATCTATGAGTATATGGACAGCAGCTTGGTTATCAGTTGTTTCTGAACTGTCTTTTGATTCAATTATTTGTCCCTGGCAACATTAAAATTTAGATAAGTTATTTTAACTCGTCATTTATTTTTTAGTGTGTTTAGTCAGTCAGAATTAATTGGGGTGTGAGTGATACATATCACCTGAAATTACACAACCTTATGAGTGTACAAAATACTCTTTAGATAAAGACATTTTGAAGCATCAATCATTTGAAGACGTCAAAGAAACTACTTGACCTTCATCTGATATCTTTATTTTCTATCTAAACTAAGATTTCAAGACCATATGTTATCAGCTCAGTATCAGGAACGTGAGTGGTTATTATGATATTAAGAATTTATGGTGTGGCAATGTCTTTGTAAGACCATATGACAACTCAAGAAGCCAGTAGGAACAGAGACGGGGAGGTGATAATCCTCCACAAGATTCAGTTCTGCAAACTTATATTTGAAAATATCTCATGAACTTTCAATATTCGAGACGGGACGGCAACCACAACTTTTCTTGTAACCTGTCTCCACCTCTCCAATACAGCCTTTTAAGGAGCATCACTATATACCACGCTCAGAAATTCCCATAATTCCAGTGCGTCAGTGTTACAGTCATGTGTGCAAAACATGGCTGATAAATCTGTGTCTGAGCAACATTGGATTTCGCCACATGTGATCCAGTTGGTCTCCTGCCCTTCAGCAGGCTGGGGAGGAGCAGTGGCTGGGTATGGCAGTGTCAGGTGTTTAACATGGATGGTGTGATTAATAGTTGAGTAGACTAAGTTTAGACAGCATGTGAGGGCGTTCATCAGAAATTGAAAGGACAGGCCAGTCAAACAGGGTCACAGTGCCAGCAGAGTATGTGGTTCTATGTGGTTCTATTACAGCAACTTTTGCTGTTAGAAGCTGGTGTCACTCATGTACAGTATAGCAATGCAAAACAAGCACTCTCTTAACGTCTCGATATTTAAAGAGTGTTCTGTTCACCAAATTGAAGTATGTACAAATATCCTTTTCTCTTCTAACTACACAGCCAGCATTTTTTACTGATGATAATAATAAAAAACCCATCCTAAAACACTTAAAAACAGCCATTGTTGATATGCTTTCCTGGAACATTATCGCTGATGTTTTAGATAGAGGGCAGAAAATCAGCTATGATTAACATCAATAGCAAATATCAGTTTCATTGTCAGTCCTTGCAAGAGCTTCTTTCAAGACTCACTGTTTTGTATTGACTTTCAACAATCATACAGGACAAATTTCTCCACCAGCAGTAGCCTTAAAAGACGAGAAAGGAATGCAACCAAAAGACATGGGGTGTATTCTCTTTTGTCCAAAATGTGTCTCATCCTCCATTCATTCAAAAATGAGCCCCCATCATTAAGGATGTTCTTAATGGTTAAAAGACATGTGAAGGAGCCTCCATATCTCCTCACCTCTGTCCTCTAACGAGGCATGGCCAGAGGATTTTCAGTCCTGAAATAATGAATGAGGACACTTCAGTTGCCTATATAAGAGCAGCTACCTACCGTCAAAAATGTGTAGAAAACATGCTAAATGTTCATATGCTGACAGCTCTGTTTGAATTGCAGGATGTAAAACTTTGCCCAGCCTCGCCAAAAACAACTGGGCTGTCACATCATGTGATCAAAAAGACAGAGGATACATGGCAGATGATTGTCTGCACTGAAAATTTTCACAGGGAATTTCTTTTGTTAGTGGTTCTGTGTCAGTGTTGTCACAGTAACTCACTAACTGAAGCAGAAGTAAGTTGAGGAAAACTAGCTACACCAAAATGATAAATTATAATAACTCATCAGAAAATACCTCCTGGAATGCACTGTACATCACAATTTGGTGTTATCCAGTATTATCACTGTATGTGATGGTGGGTTTTTCCTGTAAGAATCCTGAGCCTTTGATTGTTTGTTCACAGTATCGGTGCGGCAGACACTGCCGACAAGAAGGGACTCCCGGTGGGTGGCCCCTTGCCTGGCGGTGCTGTGCAGGCCGGGCAGCAACAGCAGCAGAACCAGCAGCTACTCCTGACACCAGCCAGCCTCCAGCTCGCTCAACTCCAGGCCCAGCTCACCCTCCATCGCCTCAAACTGGCCCAGGGTACTGTGGGTGGCAACGCAGCCACTGCCGCCTCCGTCCTTAACCAGGTCCTCTCCAATGTGGCCATGTCCCAGCCCTTATTCAACCAGCTCCGGACTTCTGCCATGGTCGGGAACCCACAGGGTGCCTTCCCTTCAGGGGCCCTAGGTTTCCCCTCTCCAAATTCAGCCCTGGGGACCCTGGTGGGAGGGGGCTTCAACCAGAACCCAGGCAATGTGAGGCTGAACCAATTCGGGGGCGGGGGCGCAGTGGGTCAACAGGGAGGAGAATATGGCAAAAAGGCGAGCTCAGCCTACCCTTCTGATACCGACAGGCGTCTTCAGTATGGCTTCATTGGAGGGACTACCGCAGCATCAACTAAAGCTGGAGAGGGACAATATGCCTCGATAAACACTCAGGCCAAAAATACAAACAATGTTGGTTTTCAGAGAGATTTCTACGGGCAGGATATGCAGGGGCAGCAGGCTGGATTTGGTGTCAGTGAACAGAACATGAATGCTTATACCTCCGCTGGCCATAAGGAGCAGTGGAAAGGCCCTGCAAACCTGAGTCATGCTGGAAAGGTGGATATGGTTTCTAATGCCACTACAGTGTGGACAGCAGCTGGGCAGCCGGTTCGTGCCAGAGCGGAGTTGTACAACCCAGAGGAGCCCACCCCTGACCCCAAGTTCAATCCAGGTGGCGGGGCCTCCTCCTTTGGTTCAGGTGGCACACAGCCGTTTGTGGGCTATCAGCCTCTACAGGGGGGTGAGGAAACCCTGTCTGGAGGTTCCATGACCCTTCAGCCCCACCAAGTCAATGATTTTCATGCTGTGACACCATCCCACCTGCCACACCAGTGTACCATCTGTGACAAGAAGGTCTATAATCTGAAGGTGGGTGAGCTGAGCAGAACTTAGCATAGAGGAAATAAAGTTGTAGAGTAAATACTGGGCCAGTTAAGCGTATGAAACAACATAGAATTCCACAACAGGCCCAGTTAAATTTTCAGCAGCGCAAACCTCAAAAAAAGCAGATCATGGAGAACTGAGCGAATCAATCCCCAAACAGTTTGTTTAACATCAATAAAGGCTTAGGTCATGTGGTTTTCCTAGAGTTCTTTTCTCCAAATTGGTCACATTTTGTTGTCCTACCTTGGCTTGGAGTGTTAAAGTGGGGGTCTCAGAGTGAAAACAGCTCATGGACAGTTATAATACATTGTGATTCCAGGGACAGCCACTCCCTAACCCAAGTTGTTGTCTCTTTAATTGCTCACTACTATAAGCTTATACAAGGGGTATGTCGGGGTGATCAAGGGAGGGTATACCGAGAGCTCCTGAGCTGACTGAGTCTATGTTTGGATGGTGCTGTGTATGTGTGTGTGTGTGTGCTTTCAGGACTGGGACCAGCATGTGAAGGGAAAGCTGCACCTGCAGAACCGATCGTTGTACGCGAATGAGAGGTGAGTTGTGAGTGGCTCTAATATTCATTGGACGGCAGTTGAAAGTACGTCGTGATCTCAGAATCCATACGCTGCTGCTTGACTCCTGAGTGACGGCAAAAGATGCCTTCGATTTTCGCCTTGATTTACAGGCAATTATCAGCTTGAGTTTTTCCTGTTATGATTGCCCTTACCTTGTTTTTACATCTCTTATCGTTTTTGAATGTGAATTCAGTCCTGTGTTTTAGTACTGTATGTAATAATCCTCTTGAGCCTCGGGGCCATTTGTTTTTACTTTTCGTTGCTCCATATACAGCTGTCTTAATGTTTCTATGAATATGAGCTCTGTCACAAGATATGAGTGAGCAAGGCAGGGGAGAGGCAGCTAAAACCAGCCTCCTATGGTTGTTGCAGCCCTGCAGTGGTAGCGGCTGGAGCTGTTCACTATGCTGTCAGCGGGCCTTCCGACGGAGGTCTAAGCGCAGGAGGGAATAACTCCATGGTCTACTCTGCTGCAGGTCAAGGTAAGACCACCCATCCGTCATCTCTGATCTCCGTGTTTGCTGACGATGTTCCAATGTTGGTTTTTGATAGCGGGAATATGTGAAACAGAGTGATAGATAGGGGACAGGGAGTATTTTTAGAGTAGCTAGAGGGTAAAGGGGAACATGCTATTATAACGTGACATGGTGTATGTTTACATTCAGCATTCAAATATAGTGTCTTAAAACCCGCAGAGCACCGAACACACAGAATTGTTAATGTTGGGGCTTTTAAACCACATTACACAGCACTTAGTGTTTAAGAGAGAACAATGGTGCTTTAAGGAACACATGTTTCAAAACACATTGGTCTGTCTGCATACCGGTTCATTAAAACATGTTCACACCTTTTCAGAACCCTTATCTGTAGAAGTGAACATTCCCAACTTTCTGGCTGACTGATCTCTGGGTTTTCCTTTCCTACACAGGAACTTCTGGGGAGAACAAATAGAAATAGGTGTTGATCCTTCCTCCCTCAAAATAATAATCAATGTTTCAGGATTGACAAGACATTGAAAAATAACTAAATTAAAAGAAAAGAAATGTGACATTTGAACCAACAGTGGAACAGCTGTCATTTTTATCTTACAAATAGGGCACATTAAGCCACTCTGACACGACAAGACACAATGTGCCATTTTAGAGGAATCCTGATGCCACAAATTATTTCAGTTGTATTCTTGCCACCTAATAGTTCTCAGCATGGATGCATTATCTCTGGTAACTATGCAGCATCACCTTTAACATAGTATGCAATTTCACAAACAAACAAACAAATAAAAATACATATATATGACCAACATACAAATAATGTTCATTTTATATAGCTTTGTTACACAGTATGGACACTTGTTTGTAACTTTATGCCATGATGCCACTGTTTGAAAAAAAATGCATCACTGTTTGTGTTTTTCCCCAGAATAACGCCTCATGGTTTTTGTCTGTGTTTAGCCTCAACCCTGAATTTCTCCTTGTTTTCATAGATGTGTCCTCAGCAGCCAATGCATCATACTTGCCAGCTGCAGCCATGAAGACTTATCCCATGTCAGGCGCTGGATTTACCTCGCACCAGCCAGGGTCAAAGGTCAGACAAATGTTTGGCTTTTTGCTTGGCAGGATTAGAGTTTGCCATGTGGACATAAATCATATTTTATGACAGAAGGAATGTTATTGATATTGTATATGAACAGCTGTTTGATCCCAGGATGTGATGCATGTTAGAGGTACCACTTGAGAGTAAGCTTTTATGTGCTTGATTCACATTGACTCACATCATGGACTCCTTGCACTGTATTTTTTATGGAGGATGTTGATTGATTTTCATTTGTTTGGTTATTTTCAGGGCAGAGTAAAAGCGAAGTGTAAAAACTACACTTAACATAATTAAACTTACAGTACAGGTCACCTAGTTTCCACTGCATAACATTTAGTTAACAGATAGTTAACAACTGTGATTAAACTAATTAAACAATAAACTACTGAATAATGATAAATTTGCCATTTATTAAGGTCAGTAGGTTTTTAGTCTTACCCAGGCCTGTTATAATCATTACATCATTCTCCCTTACCCTCAAAGGCCTTCTGTGGGTTGTCTTAATTGCCCTTACGTCCTCACCTGCAGTAACAGCAGCAGCAGTGTTTCCAGTGGAAAGTAATGGTAAACAGGACAGTATCTCAGTCTTTACACTACACTCAGTGTTAGCGGTGTATCTGAGTGTTGGGTAGTTTTAAACAACTTATACGTGTCAGGTTACCGTATACAGCCACCGTTACTAACACAGGCCAGTTTGGAGCAAAGTGAAGAATTTTAATTTTAACTTTTTTTTCACAAACATATTACTTTCTGACAGA
>OMKZ01042987.1:50224-70180 GCA_900302535.1 Neoniphon sammara
AAAAAAAAAAAAAAACGTGGGCGCATGAATGGTCAATACAGAGTGAAACAAGAGCAATTCTCAGGGGCATTAGAAAAAATATGAACATTTATCCCAAATATTTGCATGGTTTTTTCAACTTACATGTTGTTGGCCAGAAGCGTACTTAAAAATTAATTATTAAAATACTGAGTTGTTATGATGGTTTCCTGTAACTCTCCATTAACAGTGCTGACAGCAGAAAACATAAAGTGAATCACATGTTACATACAGATATTTATAACTTTATTTCACATATCCCCTTATACTGCTTCTGCTGCTTGTACTGTTTATCTTTATTGCAAGGTCCCACAGTCTGCAAAGACACTTAATTAATTGGGTGATTACAGCGTTGTGTACAAAGATCTTCAATTACAGGCATGTGGCGGGTGCACCAGCAGTGAAGTGAAAGTTAATGTCAATCTCACCCGTTTGTCTTCGCCTGCAATTAAAGTATTCCTATGGGCATATCTGTCACACCTTGCAGCCCTCCCCTCTGTCAATCCAAAGTTGTTGGCCCTTGACTTGTGTTGAAAAATAGCAGCTGTTGATGAGCGTCTGTCGGGCGAGTCGTCTGAAGGCAAAGTCCTGATGATGAGCAGGATGACAGGCTCCCAAAATGAGCTCGGGCAAATCAGAGGAGAGTCCACACTGGTACCCAGCAAGCAGTTTTCAGCAGCTGGCGGTCATGATCGTTCCTGCACCAGTGTACATACATATACATGCATGTACATGTACAAAGACACATGCACATATACACACACACACACACACACACACACACACATGCGCATGTCAATAAATTGGTTGACTGCACCTTGTCTGATCATCTCACTCCAATCTTAGTGTGACCAGCTCACTGACCCAGAGTGGGTGATGGCATGGGAAGAAGAACAGTGTCTGGGTTTTTGCAGTACTCTGCGGGGTGTAGAGTATCGCCTCCACAGCTGGATGTTTCCACGCAGTATTTTTTCTTAATCTTGAAAAATGATTATGCGCTTGCATTAGTTTTGCCTAATTCATATTTAGGTTTGGACGACTATTTTGAGGCATCCATCTGCCGTGAGATAACACTGTGTCCCTGCCAATGAATGTGACTCAGTTTACATGGAGCAAAGCTTCTCAGCGACCTTTGTCAGCCAAGCCCCTAAGCCATGGGACTTCGTGCCTGAGAGGCTTCTGCTGGCAAAATCTGTGCCAAAATCCCTGCTGCATTTGTGTATAACTTTATTTTAAATTCATTTTTAATTTGTGAGACTCTTTGGATGTTCGATGCTTTGTTCATTATTATTTTGACCATAAAGTACTTTGTGCTGTTCAGACACAGTTTATCATTATCATTAGCTATTCAATGAATCAAACTTTATTTATGTGCCATCTTTCATACATAGTGATGCAAACCAGAGCACTTAAGACAGTAAGAAAAAGCCAATCAAACAGATAGATAAATTGATATAGAAGCCCTTAGGTGGGAATGTGGGGTGGGTTGTTCATAGAGTTAGACTTTGTTGTATCTACTTTAAAAAACATTTTTTCCACTCAACATTAGCACAAGTGTCTGTACTTTTATTGTGTCAGCCATTTGTTCATTTCATCTTTGCCAGGATGTTGAAACTCAGCCATGTGCAGCTCCCATGGATGCTTGATTCTTACAGAAGCTTTCGTCATAGCAGTGAGAAGGCCATGCTACATGGGCCAGTGTTAGCTGCTATAAACACACACCTGTCTGAGCATGACAGGTGGGGCTTTTACTGCTTTTGCAGGGCAACGATTTCAAGCCCTGTGGTGAACAGAGAGCAACACACACACACACTCACGCACACAAGGGTATGCACACATATACACATGTACAATAAAATAAAATGTAAATTGAAATACAATCATCAAAATAAAGCAAAAAATAGTACTATAATAAGTACTATAAAAAGTATAGTACTATAAATAGTACTATACTTTTTTGTAAAACAAGTAAAATTAAACTGAAATCAAAGGAAAATTTATCATATGATCAAATAAAAACGAAAAAATTCCATATTAGTAACCAGTACACATAACCACACACAGATTTGCACAAACATGTAAGCATGGACACAGATGCAGTTGCTTGCACATGCACTGCAGTTCAATCCCAACGTCTGATAGCAGCTCCCAGTAGCACATGCTGAAGTAACACGGTAGCTTCATGTGATAGCAAAACACAAACAGAGATAAACACTGGATTACAGCTAACCACTGGAAGGAGCAGAGACTCATAGCCTACACAAAGACCCGAGTTGACACCCCCAGGTGGCAGGGTGTCGAGTTTCAGACTGGCGAAAGACCAGTAAGAAGATCCGGGGGCAGGCGTGCATGGCCTATGTGCAGGAACGTAGGGAGAAACTGTGAAACCAGCCTGACCATCTCCCTGGATCCACCAACATGGATTTCACTTTGTACAAACAGACAGGCTCGTCCTTTGGGGAGACTCCAGCTGGTGTCAGACAGCAGGAACATTAGAGAGAACAGAAAAGCAGTGTGTGAAATGGTGTCCCTTTTGAATGGCGTCCCCTTTTGCTCCAGTTTGGTAGTTTGGTTTAGCTTTGTCTGTTAGGATGCACAGTATTTACTATTTAGGCTGATGCTCTTATCGGTGGTAATAGGACACATTAAACAGAGAAGTTGTGTTTGCTAGGATCTGATTTCTCAAACCGAGACAGTAACTGAAAAGTAGAATTTACTGGTTTGGTGACGGCTGCATTTAAACGTAAAACTCTAATGCACTGAAAGAGTTTTACTGCACAATGTTTATTTTAATCACTGCAAATTTTCCATTGTCGTGAAGTGATGAATTTTAGTGGCAGTGGTTTGGAAAGGACTGTTGTTTGTTGACTCATAGAGCTGACATTGCTCTTCAACGGCTGTTCAAAACTCTAAAAGTGGTAAATTATGTCTGGTGGGTATGTGCTTATATAAACACTGGCGTTGAGTTAGCACTGATGATTTTGTTGTGACCATATCATCTAATATCAAATCATATTTGATTCACCTTCTTGATTTTTGAAGATTGAGTCACTTAGATGAATGGTGCACAAACTATTTATTCCACTCATGAATTCAAAGTGGTTTCAAATTCAAGTCTTTTAATACCCCAGAATTATTACCTCATTTGTTGAATTAGTTGGCAATATAGTGCACAGGAATATTTCATATGTGTTGCTGCTGCCAGATTTATACCTCCAGCAGCTGTCAGCCCAATAGACTACAGGTATTACTTCAGCTCCTTAGTAACAGACTGTAATGCAACTGTGGTAGTCTTTCCTCTCCGTAATGTAGCCTGCCACCCTCGTCTATATTTATTATGCAGTGTTTATTACCTGTCATTGGTGAAGTTTGGCCACCAATTCACTCCAGCTGTACGTGTGTCCCCACCTAAATCCAGAATATGACTGGACACTTGGCCCTTTCTATTCAGTTGGATGAAGTGATTGGCACCCATCTACAGTGAGTCAGTGTTTTTTTCAGTTTTATGAGGACAACTAAGACTGCCATGTTGTTTAGCCCAGGTGCAGCTTTAAAGGTAACTTTAGGTTGGTGTTTTGCCATTACAATATGCATTTTGCCAAAAAATTCCCATTTTCCCATTATTGTTTGTGTTGTTTTATCTACTAAAATTGTGTCTAATCCGAGTGACAGTAAGTAAAGGAGACGGTAACATACTGTGCCATCTGTCAACAAAGTCATATGTATAGGCAGTATCGTGGGATCTCTGCCCCGGCCGCCAGCCTTTGGCCTAGGTTTGCAGTCGACAGAAACAGCTACTGTTCAAAGCCTGAGCCAACCCTGACAGTGATATTGATGCTGTGGTCAGGCTGTAACGGCTTTCAATCGCAGCCGACATTTTACAAGCCAAACACCAGCGAGTGCAGACACCAACGAGCAAGACTCTTGTTCTCTCTAATATTCCAAGGACATAAACAGCAGCCTATTCCTGGATCTGTTTATTGAGCCAAACTTACATTGACCTTTCTTATGTATTCTGGTGGAGGCAGTGGCACTGGCACAGCGCTGTTAATAGAATTATCGCTCTCGCATCTGAAGCTGTTAATGTCAGGTTGTGGGCCAGACGCCATTAAGTTGTGGCATAACGGTCTAACAATTCAGCAATCAGGCTTCAAGAGATTAAGTTTTGGTCGAGATGTTATGGTAACACACAGAGGCATGATCTTCCTACAACTTGTGCACAGGAATAACAGTAACAAGCAGAACTGTGCCACATGAAGACTGCAGACATGTACTGAAAACATGAAATGTATCACTCAGTAGCTCCAAAATGTAGAAAAGACACAGACTGTAGAAAAATTAATAAGCTATCAGCAATACTATCCTTTAAAAAGTACCATAATTGTCTTTACTTTTGTGCAATCAGTCACTTTAATGAGTAGGAGTCACTTCATGACTTTATAACTCTTTATTCACTCAATCCACTGCTGCGCTCATCTTTTTAAGGTTAAATTGATTATCAGGGAAGCTTGTGTGAGATACAGTCACATGTGATTTCTGACCTATCTCTGAACAGCACTCCATGTGTATTTCAAATACTGATACACTTGCCTCTGATTATGTTTCAGTCGGAATCAGCAGGCAAGTGCATGTCAACATGCATGCTAAACCGGCTTTAAGAGCACAGCAGGCTCAAATTGCTGCCTCCTTTTTTCCCCCTGTTCCTCCGTATACGTCCTGTGCCTGGTGGCTACTGGACCTGCTGTGAAGTGTAAGTTAGTGTTGGGTTTTCCCTGAACATATCGCTTATAAAAACAGAGACCCTGGGTGCTGGTTCAGTGAGGAATTAGTATCCCAGTCTGTCCCACACATGGAACTGTCTGTCAGCCAGGGGAGGAGGAGGAGGACGGGAGGAGGCGCACTGGAAAAGTTGCAGTTGCAGCAGAAAGGCTATACAATATAACCGGCTGAATTCACAGCTCCATTCCACAAAAGATGTAAGAGCATTACGATCTGCCACAATGTGCACAGGCTGGTTTGTGCTGTCGTGTCACAAGACACGGGTCAAGTGAAGTCAAGATAAGTTAAGTGCATTTATAAAGCTCTTATAAAATTAGGTTTATCACAATGAGATATAGAGAGCAATCGAGGATATAAATAGCCATGAAAACAAGGAAGCTACGGGAGGAGCCAGTATTATTTCTCTAACACTTCACTGGATGAAATAAGGAAATAGGAAAGCAAAATAAAATGCAAAGTGTTGCTTTAATCAGTTATATCTTTATTTATCAAAGGACACTGAGCATGGTTTAGCACCCCCCCTTCTTCACCTTCATACAGTTATACACACATGTAATTCATTCACTTTCCCAGCCAAGTGATTTGAATCAGCAAGGTTCCAGTCACGAGCCGCTTCTCTAGCCTTTAGATTACCACCATTTGTTAAGTGATTAATCTCCCTCCAGTTCGCCAGCTTTCCCACCCCACAGCGATAAGGGGCGAGTGTTGATGCCTTTTTCATCTGCTGTCTTTGGTGGCCATCCATCACTGCTGGACTCCTCACTGCTGCCCCGCTGTGGGCAGACAGAGGAGTTGGTAAACTCGCTGAGGTTGAGTGAGTTTCTGGAAAAGAGGCGGCGCTGCAAATGCCAGAGGGAAACCAAACAGTAGGGGGGCAACCACACAACTCCTCGACTCTCTTGAGGAGGCCAGTGTAGGGAAAAACAGAGAGATGGAGAGTGATGTGCTAATAATTCTAAACTTAAATTATAATAACTTGCTTTTTAAGAAACAAACAAGACTAAAAGACTGTAACATAACCAGTAAAATGCCAGAAACAAATAAAGAAATATCTCCCATACCTCCTTTAATCTAAAACAGGAAAAAATGCAACAATAAAGTAGCCATAAACAAATTAAACAAAATCCTGGTTATAAAAATGGATTTTCCCAAGTTATTTTAAAGTTGAAACTACTTTTGCCTGCTAATGACTGTCTCTCGCTGAGCCTTCCTGTCCCAATCTACCGTACTGATGGGAGTGAACTGCCCATTCTCCTTAAAAAAAAAACAAAAAAAAAAAACAGCAAAGGGGCAAAAAAATGTTGAGGCTGCTATACTTTGCAATCCAGGGAGATTAGTGACAAAATGTCTGAGATGTCTGGGACCAGTCAGCTGACAAGTCTCTAATTCCAAACAAGAAAACTCTCATTATCGCTGTCGCACTCTTGCTGAGGCTCTATTAATAGAAGCAGAGACGTAGACTGTCTCAGGGAGGGAGAATGACATGACAAACGGCACCATGTGACAGTGTTACATTGTTAAGATATACAGTATCCTTGAGTCTGTTACACTGCACTGTATGTTAGGTCCTGTTGTACTTGGAACATGTGTGTCAGTATTGACTGTGAAACTTGAAAGTTGTTAGTAAGTCTTTGTAGCAGTGACACCAAACCCAATTCCTTGGTGGTAGAAGACATTCTTATTTTTATTCTAATATGATAGAAGGAATGCTTGTAATCCTGTCACATGAGTGTTTTCCACTGAATGCACTTTGTTTTCAGATGTTGAATAGATTCCTGCCCATGCTCTGTGTGGTGTTTGAATCACTTTTCACAAATGCTCAGAGATAATTATTTTTGTGATCATTTGCAGCCATTTCCACCCAGGAAGTCCATTGCAGGACGTGTTGTCCACATCTGCAACCTCCCAGAAGGCAGCTGCACAGAGAATGATGTCATCAACCTGGGACTGCCCTTTGGCAAAGTCACCAACTACATTCTCATGCGCTCTACCCATCAGGTACACTGACATTCTAGTTTATTAACACCTTGGTGCAAGGATATGTAATCTCATTAAAGATTTTTTTATTTATTATTATCCATTGGAACTTAGAATGAGTCCAGTAGCACAAGGAGATTAATTTCTAATATCATCAGCGACCAATAATAATAGTAAAAGTCATATCAGCCAGATAAGCAGAAGAAGCAGAATATTTCTGTATCATCTTTTGGCTTAGAACAAAAATTGGAAGTGTGGTGCAGAACGTGCATTTCCATGACAAGGAGTTTTTTTTTTTGGCTACAACCAATTGGGCATTTTATTGCAGTACAAGATGTCTCACTCAGGTTCTAAGGTTCCATTTATCAGACATGTAATAAGCACATTAATACCACCCCTATCAAATTTAAAATGGTGATACTAAAATCATGGTATTGGTTACAGGGATTAACTCAACCACAGGAACTGTCCTGACTGTCCTGATGATTTACTGTGCTAATGAAATATGATATCTTGCGATGATGGTTTAAAAAGATTTGCCTGCATCAAGCCTGACATGTGTTATGCGAAATATGTTTCTGCAGACGTCCTGCAAGAAAGACTGTAAAACTGTCAGGACAGGACTGTTGTCTAAATTGGCTCTTCTTCCATCAGGCCTTTCTGGAGATGGCGTATGTTGAGGCAGCTCAGGCCATGGTTCAATACTACCAGCTTACCCCAGCCATGATTAATGATCAGAAACTTCTTATACGAATGTCCAAGAGGTACAAGGAGCTGCAACTCAAGGTAAGATGGAAGAACAAAGTGAATAGAAGGACAGTTAGGCTGTGATTTGTGATGGCTCGGCCGTGTTATATGGCTTAATGCTGTATTTTCTTCTCTTTTCTATAAAGAAACCAGGTAAAGATGTTGAGTCGATCATCCAGGATATCAACTCTCAAAGGGAAAGGGACGAGATGCAAGAGTTCGACCAGTAAGACAACTTTTCATCCTCCTTTGCATCCCCTCCATGACATATGTGTTTGCCCCAATTTCACGTCATCAACATTAAAATGCTAATCCACAAATCTTGGGCATTGCAACAAGGGGAGGGGCTTAGCATAAACAGGTAACTTCAAGCTGTGACCTTGTCAGAGGTCTGCGCTCTGCTGAGTGCTCTGTTTTGGAAGTGTGTTTGTCCACAGTACGACAATCCCACACTTCTTGGTTGTTTCACTGTTGCTGTACCACTAAGTTCCCATACTATTTCTTTAACTTGAACCAGTGAAGTTTTCCTGATTGCAAAAACAGAACGTACTTGTGCAAAATTAGAATTAGAGTCCTTCATCTGATCTGCCTGTTATCCCCTTCCAGCTACATGCCAGAGAGAGCACGCTCCCGTAGTCCTATCAGCCGCTCTCTGAGTCCTCATTCCCACAGCCCTAGTTTTACGTCCTGCAGCTCAGCCCACAGCCCACAGGGGGTCCCGGGCAGGGGCCCCGAGAGAGGCAGCAACGGCCTGGGCCCTCGCCGAGGCTCCTGGGACTGGTCATCACACATGAGGAGGGGCGATGAGGACAGGGAGAGGGAGCGGGACGACCTGTGGAGGAACGGGAGCAGCGTGGATGATGAGCGGCCCAATGGACGGATGTCCGACCGTCGGAAGGTGTACCAGAAACCCTCAGATCATATCGGCTCCAGATCTGCAGAGGAACGAGGAGGAGGTGGAGGTGGCGGAGGAGGAGATGGGATGAGGAGCAACAGAGACTGGTACCAACGAGGCAGCCCTCAAGGAAAGTCTTTCAGCTCTTACAGAAACGTAGAGGACGACTTCTACCTGAAGGAGCAGATGTACAAGGCAGAAAAGCCTCCGAGACCTCCGTACCAAAGACACGATACCAAGTCGAAGAGGAGGGATGGAGGCGACTACCACGGCAGGTCAAGGCACTCCGAGTCCGAGCTGACGGAGGAGCTGCTTCCTAGAACACCAGAAGACAGGAAGCAGAGTTCGCCAGGCAGGGGGAGGAGCAAAAAATCAAGCAGGAGGCACGCCGCGGTGGACAAACAGGAGAAAGAAAACACTTCTGAAAATAATGTGAGTACCGTACATGAATACTGATCCGATCCATGACTTTCACTGAACTGTGTAGAATCGGACCATCAGACAAAATTTTGAAAGAAAATGCGTCTATTTCCTACCATTTGAGAAATACAGGCTTCTGGGTGCTAAATATGGAGTTTGCTTTTATTTGTGATGTGTCACTTAGGGATTTTGTTATCAGATACTAAACTTTGGTAAAATACACATTTTTATCCATTTATCCATTTTTGCCCATTTTATCCTGGTATTAGCACTGATAACAGTATCAGTATTGGTGCAACCCTAATTAATACTGTTTTTTTTTTTCCTTTTTATTTTTTTGCAGACTCCTTATATTATTATCCTTCATAATAGGGAGAAATATTATTGGCAGTTGATATCAAACTATTCTTAACGTCAAGCAGAGCTAGAAGGAAAACTAGAAGTATATCTATTATTACATATGTAATAGTTGTGATACCTTTGGTATGTCCTAGCCTCATTGATGTCATTCTCTTTCCAGGATCGCCAGTCAAAAGAAAAATCTGTTTCACCTCCGCAGAGCAACAAGCCAGTAGAGAGTACTGAATGTGAGAAAGACAAAGACGGTGTAAGGATGCATTTTGATCGTCATCACACATTTAGTTCTTCAAACTGGAAAAAAGATTTTAGTATTTTAAGGGCAAGGAAGGGTTGACAGTTCTTGCCTTGATCCATTTTTATCTCTTCCACCAGGTGGAGGAGTGGGAGAGCGGGGACGACACTGAGGGGGAGTGCTGGTACCCCAAGAACATGGAGGAGCTGGTCACTGTCGACGAGGTGGGAGGGGAAGATGACTCCATCATCGAGCCAGACCTTCCTGAGCTGGCAGAGTATTCTTCCTGCCCCAAAGCGTCCTCAGAGGAAGAAGTGTCGGAGGAGCTCATCCCACCACCTGAGGTCTCCTGCTCTGAGATGCAGGAGACCTCTAACGAGACGTCCGAGCAGGAGAAGACCAAGGAGAGTGCTGGAGATGAGACAGAAACACCTGTAACTGAGAAAGCAGAGGATATTTTGACTGGAACCAGTCCCAAACACCAGACACTCAGTCCAGTGACTCCTGAGCTACCAAGCACTGACATCAGTGACTTCCCTAGTGAAGAGTTCAAGGCTGCACTGGAGGAGACATGTTCAGAGGATAAAGTGCCAAATAGCGGACCGTCACAAGAGCCACTGGAAAATCATGTTAGTTTATCTGAAGGTAGCAAGACCCAGGAAGTAGCACAGGTCACTGAGACAAACAGCAAAGCGGCGCAACACAAGGATGAGACTGTGAAAAAAGGTATTTTGCACAAGAGACATTAAATATTTGCATAAAAACATCAGTGGATATTCAGATCTATCTGTCAATATCATATCATGTACGTGATCTATAACATCCCCATAATTTGTATGTATTTTATAGAGATCGAAGCCCCCTCGCCATCTCGAGACCAAGAAAAGGCCGTCAGCGAGCACAGCATCCCTCTGGGTAAGTGTACCACATTTTATTTTAAAGAGACTTCGGAAGATTTCTTTGAACTGTGTAGTCAGACCAAAGAAAAAAATAAATAAATACCCATTCTGATTTCATTTCATTTGACTTTTTAAAGCCACATATGTCATGATGCCATAATTTTGGTTATTGATACCAATAGCAGTAAAATTATATGATTCTCAATACCTGATTTGAGACCGCGGCAAAAGAAGAAATCCCATGCAGCACACCATCTGTTTCAAAACTTTGTATAAACATTGACAACTAAACAGAAACATTATATGTTTCAAGATTGTGTTTACAGTGAGAGTTATTAAATTGTCAATACTACCATTACTAACAACACTGGTATTGTGTCATTTTCAAAATTTAGCTATTGATTGATACCTAAGTGTAGATTCTTGTGACATCCCTATTTAAAACACAATTCCTTTTTTTGTCCTTGAGCTGGACTATATTTAGCCCCCGTCATACACACAAGCTCACGGAACTCCAGCTAGTCAGGAGCTGATGGCTTTGGTCCGAAAGACAAAACGTTATCATACATCATTAATAACTGTACAGACAACCTGTTGCATTAACACTCTAATTGACTGGAATGGGGAGGGATGAGTGTTAGTATCAGTTGCTTGGCCTCTTGCTGGCCTATTTCAGTGAGCAGGTTGTGAAGCGCGCCCCTGAGAGAAGAGTATTTATATTATCATTAGAGCTGGAATGACACAGGCGAGCACATGGCCAGTGTCAGGCCCGCGGCACAGAGCCCTGCATGAGTGACGCTGCAGCACAGCAACAATAGAGCTGTGTGTGCCATGAGCTCCACTGCTATTTCTGTTGTATGATGCCTGTTGAATGTGTGTGTATGTGTGTGTGGATGTGTGCCTCTCTGTGTGGGAGACCACATATGTCAACCTGCATCCATTGTCTGTCTGTTTTCTATCATTATCTAAACTTATTTGAAAATTAACTTTTATTTTGTTTCACTTTTGTGAAAAGTAAATAGATGAATAAATAAACTTTGTATTTTGTTCATTTTGAACAAACAAATACAGTCTGACCAAAATTTTAAGGTTCAAGACATGTTTTTCATGATTTTCCTTGCTATTACATTTTAGAATGAAGGAAGCAAATTTCAGTTCTGCTTCTAATTATTGCTTTGTTTGTCAGTTCTTCATTCTTTGTTTGTTTATGGGTATTTGACATAGATTTGTGTTTTTTTCCCCCATATATCTTGAATGGAAATAACAGCCATTGCTCCTCATCTAGACTTTTAACTCTTTATGATCTCTTAATTAGTGGAGGCGCTCTGCCACTGGTGCCCAACTGGCTTGATGCGTGTTGGTTGAATGCAAAACCTCATGTGTCATTTTGATTTCTGGAGTAGGATTTGTTTATTTAATTGTTGTCTTTGCTGTCCAATAGGAGTGGAGTTCATTGTGCCGAGGACAGGTTTCTACTGTAAGCTGTGCGGACTTTTCTACACCAGTGAGGAGACGGCAAAGACAACCCACTGCCGCAGCACCGTCCACTACAGGAACCTACAGGTAAACAGCATGGTGAAGATACTGGTCCTGACAATTATAACCCCTTAAACTCTGATTTTAACTGAAATTCCCCTTAAGCAGCTTCAAGGTTAAAAAGGTGAAAAACATTTTTCCATATTGTACAACAGTGCGACATCCATATTGTGTATCTGCTGGTTGCAGCTTCATTTAAGCTCCATCACACTTATATTGAGTGAAATATTCAAAGCCAAGATGCCATTGTTTTATGGCTGCAGCATTACATCAAATAGAAAATATCTACATGTCTTGTGCATCATTTTATACACATTTCCCTGGAATTCAGCAGGACAGATTTGGGATCTTTGGAAACCTTGGGATCTCCACTGGAATTTAAAATAAAGTTCTGTGGGTTTGAATAAAGCAGCATGCATTTCTAATGACAAACCCACTGATGGGAGCAGCAGGGTTGAAGAGGCTAGTGTGAAAAATAAAATCCTATATGCGCTGCTATACCACGGCTGCTGCTGGTGTGGCTCACAGCCAGTGTAGACTGATAGCCAAATTCATGAGATGTCACCGCCTGTTGCTGGGTTGGTGACTAATCTCTTTGTCTAATGCTGTGACAGTCAGCATGTGCATATTAAATTTATGCAGACTTGTTTGGATGATAAATCGCCTCCCAAAAAATTTAATAACGTGGAGATTACTCACCAACCCTGCAACAGGCAGTGCAGTTTTATCAATTTGGTGAATGTAGTGAATGTACACACACACCTGCACTCTTACACATTTTTATATATGTTTTCCTCAGCTCAGATGCAGTCAGATGAGCAAACCCAGATGCAGCCACATTCTAACACACATATCCTCTCATAAACATATGTTCACACACACACACACATGCATGCATGTAAATTTGTGGGTGTATTAAGTTTCTTATTAGTGGCCATTCAGCAGCGAGCCCTGCAGCGTTTCCCTCTTCCTCAGCAGCACAGCTGAGGCGAAGGAGAGATTCCCTCACATTTGTTGGATTACATTCTGAGAAAAAGAAAAAAAAATCAAAACAGTTGTGCTGTCCATCAAAGCTCTGTGTAAGCTGTGTATTGTGTGTGTGTGTGTGTGTGTGTTCTCGTAGTATAGATTTTTGCTTTAATTTTAATTTCTGACTGTTTAGCTTTACTTAGTTTGCTCTTAGATTTTATTTTATTTTATTTTATTTTACATATATACAGTACAGACCATGCAGGAATTATACAACAGACTTATTTTATGTGTCCAGTCTTGTTACAGAAATGCAAATTTAGAATCATGGCTTAACTTTAAGTAAATGGAGATATTTTGGGCTATAAATTGCTGCTGTTTTTGTCCACAGAAGTACCTGTCTCAGCTGGCAGAGGAGAGTTTACTGGGCGCGCTCGCTGAGCCTTCATCCTCAGAGTGACCACAACTTGGCACACCTCTCACCTCCTGTACAGCTACCAGCAGAAGAAAGCTCCATGGATGTGTGTTGTTGGTGGCAGGCTATGGACAACTCACAACATGGCCAATATGACTCACTACAGTCATTACACGTGGAAAAATATTCTAACCATGGTTTCGACAGTTGAAATATGGGTGAAACTGCTTGGATATACAGTATGTCTAGATTGGTGCTGACAATCCCAGCCATACCTGGCCTCATGTTGTACATAATAGAAGTGTAATGTATAGCGAGGCCTCAGTGTTGGATTGAAAATTGCATTATTTTAGCGTTTAGCCATTTTCCATCAGTTTTTCATTGGATGATATTGTGCAGAATCAAAGTTTTTCACCAAAGATTTCTGTTGGATATAACTAATTTGTTACTCTTATACAGTGGAAATGATATGCTATGATATTTGATGACTGACAAAACAAAACTTATGATAAAGTATTGGTTTGTCTGAGTCCTTTTAGCTATTTTTTAAGTTATTTTTTCCCATCTGAAAACCTAATTTTAAATAGTTTGAATTAGACGTCCTAGTAATATAATGATACACTTTCTGATGCAAAAATGACTTGCAACTATGTGCCAAAGAATGATTTTACTCAGTTAAGAAAACTGAGGCAAATTCTCAGGTTTGTTTCATTTGTTGGACACATTTGAATGTATAGTTCAAAGTAAGACGTGAATTTGTATCCATTACTGATGGCTTTGGAAATCTTAGTTTTCTTTTTTCCTATTCAATCCAAAATGTGGATTATTGGAATAATAATACTGCAACTGGGAAAAAAAAGTTTGTTTTCTTTTAGTTTTTTCAGTGAGATTGAATTCATAAGACAATCCCACTCATTTTTGGTATTATATCTAATGCCTTCAGGGTAGAGAACTTTAAACTGGACCATGTGTTTAATTTATCAGAGTTAAATGAACAATGTTTCCAACTGAGACATCTGAGAGAGACTGTTTCAGCAGGAATATCAAGCCATCCTCTGTTTTGTATACTGTGAATACCAATCCTCCGACATCAAAGATGGTGTTGTTTTCTTTGATGAACTTTTCATATGATTTTTCTGATGCAAAAAAAAAAAAAAAACTTGAATAAATATTTCAAAGCAGCTGCCTCCATTCTTTTAAAAACAGAGTATGCCTAGGGGCTTGGAACTGGTGCAACAGGTAATATGCCAAATTCTGTAGCATGCAAAGTATGTTCAAGTATCTCAGGGATGATTGTTTTGCTCAAGTACATTTTTCAAATATTTGTGCTTATGGCAGACCATCTCCAGTAATGGGAATTTTGTATATACCCCACTTCATTTTAATTTTAGAAAAGTAATATATAATAAACATGTTGCTTCATTTGTTAGGATTAAATTTATATTAAATAATTTTACCAAGAAAGTATTCTCATTGATATTTTATCAGGGTGGTACTTTTGCTTGAGTAAAGACTAGACACTTCCTATACACTGCAGAAGCTTTAAAGGAGTTAACTTTATGTTAACTTTCTGCATGCATAAAATAACACTATCTTGAAGCAGAAGTAGGTGTAATGTTAATGCAATCATGAAAATCTATACAGTACATGATGTTCAGTCAGCGTCTGCGGTTCAGTTCTAACAGGAGGACTTTTAAGACTGTTGGAAAAGAGCTCCCTCAAGTGTTGAGGCAAAAAACATACATCTGAGTCTAAAACACACTTGGTCAAAGCCAGAGCACTTGGTCAAAGCTGTGTAAAACTCAATTTTTGGGACACTTTTTGGACGCACATTGGAATGTTCCATAATCAGCAATTTATAAGTCTGTACATTTTGTAATCAATGCAGCTTTTCATAATTATGCATTACTTTTAATACGGCTCATGCATGTAAAGTGCAACAAACTGCTCGGCGCTCTGTACCCTCTGTAAATTCATTTGCAAAAGTTAGCGTTGTTGGAAGACGGGAGTGAAGATATATTTGCAGCTGTGTAGATTTTGAACAGGCTACTCAGACCATGGGTTTACAAAACATTGTGTTAAGTAGACAACTTGTGCTTGGAATGGAACAACTATTTTCGGCAGAGCGAAAAATAGGAAACATTATTATTATTATCTGACTGAAACATTGCTGCAAAATCTACTGAAACATTACGTAATTGAAAATTGCTGTTCTGCAAACCAAAAGATGGGGGGCAGCACGGTAGTGGGACAGACAATACAGAAAATGCGAGAAGAAAAGCCTGTGCGGCGTTTTCATTGGCTCTTTCCTTTTAAAAACCCATGTCCCTCCAGCCAATCAAATAAGGGCAACACAGGACTACGTGCCAGCGTTGCTGGGTAGATAAAACAAAAACAACAGCGTTCGTATCAGAGTTTGGAGCTTGAACACCAGAGACGGTCAGTGATTTTCTTCTGAGCTATTTAAAAGAGAGAGCAAGCGAGTTATCAAATGCATATTTTATCTGACACTGTTGTCCTGTTCAAGATTTGAACCGCATCAATGATTTAGCCGAAGCTGTACAGCGAACTAGCGAACACCAGCAGTTTGTTTTTGTTGTATTTTTCAGACATTTGTGTTGCCATAGCGAGGAAATGGCGAGTTAGCGTTTACTAATAACGGCCAAGCTAAATGTAAACTGTCAATTTTGAGTGTGTTTAAGGTTTGTAATAATTATATTGTTGTATTTAGCTTAGATACGCTGCAGACGGGTGGTCGCAGTTTGACGCAACTCTTTCCGTTGACAATGCAGTTAAGCTAACGTTAGCTATTGTTTATCAACAGTGGCTATGAATGAATGGGGGGAGGGGTAGCTGTTGCATTGGGGCAAGTCTGTACATGTTGTTCACATACGTATGCATCCATCATTTGTATTTCTCCTCTACTATTTCAGGTATCATCTGAAATTCTTTGATTTGCACGCAGTTCCGCTGCATAATACTTATTTTACCATAAAACATGGCAACTGACTGCGAGGCCTGGCTGAATGCAAACCCCGTTGGTGAGTGTGAACTAGTCGTCTGGATTTTCAACCCCCATCAGCTCTATTCACATGCCTCAGATCTGGGGCACTGGGACGTTTTCATGCGGAAGCGCTGGATTGCTTATTGCTTGCAGTGTCTGCATGCTCAGTGTTGATGAATTTACCATTGATTTGATTCTGTGTTCACTTTGAATTTTATGGATGATGTGTCAGCCTCAGTAATATCTGTCATAATTGACAATTCAGTTCCCTTGTGCAATCTGTTATGTCACATAATATTGATCATAACAAAAAGTCTTGGTTAACACAAACACATATTCTCTCCCCTCTTTGAAATGCAACAGAGGCCGAGGCCCTCAGTGACTCCTTTGTATCTGGTGACGAAGACAACGGAGGAGCAGTGACCTCTATCAGAAACATAAACAACGAGATCAACGGCAACTGGCTGTCCACCTCCAGCAATAGCATCCACGAGGCGCGTCTGAAGGCCAAGGCCAAGCGGAGGCTGAGGAAGAACTCCTCCAGGGACTCTGGCAGGGGAGACTCTCTCAGCGATAATGGAGACTCGGTCAGGGGAACCTCGGCGGCACCCACCAGCCCCAAAAGCAAGCTGTTGGACAGAAAGTCCCGGCTAGGCAAGGGCCGAGGCCTGCCAAAGAAAGGTATTAAGACTAACAAAGAAACCATGTTTATGATGAAGGTGATACATGCTAGACTCATATGGTCATCTAATTGTTAAAGGGGGAAATATGTTTTACACTGTTATTTTTCAGAGGCACTCACTGGCCATGTCAAAACTGACACATTTACCTTGGGCTTTTCAAAGATAAGCGAAGAACTGCTGCTGCGGTATGTGAACCATGTGGTCTGAAGGGCCTCTGTGGTGGTGTGATCCGCTGTTGTCGTCACCTGGTGCCTTGTCATCTAGCCGCCCTAAACCAATTAGCATGTAAACAAATGGCAAGGTGATCCTGGGCAGTTCACACCCACTTTAAGGCGCTGTTTTCTTTTTTCTTTTTTGGGGGGGGCATCTGCATAGCCAGGCTTTTCTGGAAATTTCCACTTGAAGCCAAAGAATAATCTTGGCTTCATATATCAGACTAGAAGTTGCTTTTGTATATGATAATAATCCAATGCATAGATTCTCATGGAATGTTACTGTTAGTGCTTACAAAGAAACCAGGCTTTGATTTTATGTTCTGATTTTATGTTTTATGTTTTAAAGTCTGCAGAGGATTTGTCCTTCTGTGTTTGAGTTTGATTTGTAATCTGTCTCCTTTTGTGTAGCTGAAATAAGAAGATTATCAAAGGGTGCAGTGATAATAGATAAGTGCCTTACTGTTGTATGTCACCTTATAAGTGCCTTACTGTTGTATGTCACCTTAGAGATAACGGCATCAGGGAATCTGAGATATGGTGTAATGGTTTACTAATAATTCTGCGACTCCTTGTCCAGTTCAATGACAAAGTGCCTTTGTCCCATCTTCTTGTCCAGTTCGATGACAAAGTGCCTTTGTCCCATCTTCTACTCCCATTAATCAGCTTTTATTTTACATAAAACACAGACACATCACAAACTTATGAGGAGAGGGGAAACTAGTGAGCATTAACATCTTAAAAGGCGCAGCTGTTGCTCACTGCATGTCTTTATTTGTGATGTCAGCATGCGATGGTCATGCCTCCATACAGCAGCAGAACTGTGCAGCGGCACAGTTCAGTCACTTTGCTCTTCGTATGAGCCGTGCCACTGGAGCCAGGGTAGTTTCTCTTGGCATGGTGTCAGCCCATTTCTCTGGTTATGTAACAGCACCTCCACCCCGTTGGATCTCCTGCGGTTTATGAGCTTTGTGCCCCTCCACTAAAAGTTCATGCATCGTGGTTTTGGAATTTGTGCGGTGAGGGCAGTGGATGTGTGGAGTCTCCCAGCGAGGGCGAGCTAGAGAACACAGTGTTTTCGTGCTGAAATGGGACGGGTCAGCACAGTCTGTGGGCCGAGCTAAATATAGCAGGATGTAATGTGTCACATATTGGGTGGGTCTTAAGGAGGGGCCGAAACATATCTCACAAGCTGCTTTGCTACTGGGCTTCTTAAATTGTCGGCAGTCTGTTGTTGTCGACCCTAAGACCCAACAGATGTTTGTTTGTATAACACATCACCCCTCACAAATCTGGATTATATCAGCACCAGTTTGGCACTAATGTCGTTCAGAAAAATACAGCCTGGGAAGGGGCACAGATTACACGAGGCGATATTTGAGTCCACATATTATTAGTAATGTTAATTTGTTCAGGTCACTTGATTAGACCAAAGTTCAGGCCTCATCTTGTTTACTGGAGCTCAGGGTTTTTCACTTTCAAATTACAGGGGATGGTATGGTGGCCTTGTGGTTAGAGAGATTGTGGCGTAGCTGGAAGGTCACAGGTTCACCGAGCCCCTGCCTGCTCACTCTTTGTAAATTGCTCTTAAGAAGGATATCATGCAAACAGCTGACAAATATAAAAAAAAACTTCCAAAATTCACGATGTTGGGTGCTAAAGATGAGCATCATCTTTCTGTTTCCTTGTATTTGATATGTGACATCATGCTCTCTAGCCTTTGCTGCCCCACGTCTGCTGTGAAAAGGTTGTTCTGGGGTTGTATTTCAGGCTCCTGAAGACATCCTGTCAGAAGAGAACCTCGTGCTCTCAAAAGCATCAACTCACCTCTTGTTCAGCACTAACCATGTGTTGTGAACTGTTAAATGTAAATCTAAGACGCTTTCTGTTCCAAAACAACTCACGTTTCAGGTAACCAGGATATGTGGACCACTGCATCTTCTGAAAATGACACTGCTAAGGCTCTTGTTTTTTTTTTTCCTTGTTGCCTGAACACAGATCATGACGTCCTCAAAAATCTTTTCTAACATGACATTATCACTGACATTTGTCTGCAGGCGGGGCTGGAGGCAAAGGTGTGTGGGGCCGGTCTGGTGAAGTGTATGAGCTGGAGCAGGTGGATGTGAACGACCCCAACTATGACGAAGCTCAGGTACTGATTACACGAGTGACAATCTGCATCTGCACAATGCACCAAACAGTATCCACAATTAACTCTTGCCAAGGGTTGGTTAGCTGAAAAATACTCCTTCCAAGATTGTTTTTTCTTAAGAAATATGTTACACATTTTCAATACTATTGTTTTTTTATTTAATTTGATTGTGATCACATTTGTAATTTATCATGAGCTGCAACAGAATTTAAATTATAAACCAGTATTTTGAAGTGTAGGCTCAAAGAACAGGCTAAGACCCAAAGCTGTGTAACAGGTATTCAGATGCCAGATAAAGTTACTGTGGCTGGTGACCCTTATTGATTATTCCTCCAAACCTTGGACCCAGAGTACAATCCAGCAGTGTTAATTTCTTGTCAACGTGTGTGTTTTTTAAAAGGAAAACTGTGTGTACGAGACAGTGGTCCCCCCGCTGGATGAGAGGGACTTTGAGAAGACAGTTACCCCCATAGTACAAGAGTACTTTGAGCATGGAGACACAAACGAAGTAGCAGTAAGTGCCATAAGACCGCTTAAGATCCTGTGTACACAACCAATAGACCTGTCCTCCTCTCTTAATGAACCTGAAATATCAAAAGATAAGAATTTACGTTTAAAGATGAATCCTATGCCTAGTTAAAACTTGTGTCCGCCTCCA
>OMKZ01042989.1:0-18319 GCA_900302535.1 Neoniphon sammara
TACAGCCAACAGCAACAAGGCTGCTCATGACACAGACTTTGACTGCCCTTTTTCACCCAGATTGTCTGCCTGACCCACTTTTTCAAGCCTTTGGGCAATAGTCCTCGCAGTCTTGCTCCCTTTCGCTGTCCCTGTTTGTCTCTCTCTGTCCATCTTAGTGACTCTGTCTCACTGTTTTTATCTGCTCATTTGACTCCATTTACCACTTCCCTTGTTTCTATGTCTTTCCCTCTCTCTGTCTTTACTCCTTTTTCTTTTTCTCTCTCATCTTATCTACCTCTCATTCTTTCTACTCCCTTTTTCTTCCTCTCCCTCCTTCTCCAAGCCCTCTCCTCGCCCCATATCCAAAGAGGAATTCACACATTCCTTAGTCACCAAGCACCACCTCTCAGGAAACATCCACTTTGCTTCTGTGCTCGCTTCTGAATAGAAGCCACATGGAAGTCTCGGAAATTTATGCTACTACCAAGTTATGCAACAAGCCCAGAAGCTGTGAATGGCCCAGCAAAGTAAACACTTAATGAGAGAATATAGGGTGTGGATAGAGACAGTAAGAGGGATACAGGGAAGGCGAGGTTGAAGGAAGGTATCATGGAAACTGGCGATGATGTCATGGAAAAGTCATTGAGAGGCGTTCAGGATTTCTCCTTGTTTATGAGTGTTTATGGAGTGCTGAGAGTGAGAGACAGAGAAGAAGAAACAGATACTATGGTGTATTGACATGCTTTCCCTGGCCACAGCCAGTCCAAGCACGTGTTCTCGAACCATGCAAGATTTCAGCTCCAAGTTTGTTGCCAAATACTTATCTCCGTTTTGGCATCTCTCATCCAACTCATGTGGCTTGAATTAGTGCCACTGTTTTGTACCATTTCATCTTTGCTATGTGTGTACTAAGCAAGTGCAACCAGCCATGTTCCATTCTAAAGGTCGAATTCGGAAACTGCTGGCAAACCCATAGCAGATCCGCGGGCGGTTGTCCATGAGCTATACCGCTAATCTTATTCTGCGTAGTTACACATGTGATAGACAACAAACCGCAGAGGGCACGCTTGCATCTCTTAATAAATAGTTGTTGTGATGGAACAGAAATTACATCTGACTCTGTCTGTCTGGCCAAAGAGGTCAAACAGTGCTTGAGTTCCACTAGTTATCTGCCAGGAGGGAATGAATCTTCATATTATAATGACGTTAATAGCTTATCAGTCAATCTCAGATATTTTTATCACCGCTGTTGAGATGGTTTTACAGAAATAGTTGAGGACAATTTAATAATACATCTTATCTTAAACGTGCACTACGTGATTTTATCTGACCACCAGATGATATCAAGAACAGGAACATCTTTATATATAAACTCTTCGCAAAGCCACTCCTCTCTCCCTCTCACCCTCCCTCCCTGTATCTCTCCCCTCCCAAAAGTACACATCACAGCAGAGGCCAGCTGAGGACAAACTCTGTGGCCAGTCGTTAAGCTGAATCCAAAAATGTACAGCATTCACACACACACACAATATCATCACTGCACTGATTTATTTGGTCAACCTTTTGGTCAATGCAGGACCTTTCTCGAGACCTGTTACCATACAAAACATAAGAACTTGTCATCCTTTTGTATAAGTAACTAAATCAATGCAGGGATGATATTGTGTGTGCAGGAATTCTGTACATTTTTGTATTCAGCTTTTCAAAGGAATGGATTCTCTGCACCACATAGAAGACAGCAAGTAGTGTGCGTGTTGCTAACAATTCAATAGCTAAGCTAAACCAAAAAATTGCATAGTGTAGGTTTAACGTCTTGTTAGATTGAATGCATAACTCGGCATAATAAAGGTTAGAAAAGGTGGATCGTGACAGGAGTACTGATGCTCTAAATTCCCAAACTAGCTTGGAAAATCAGGGCAAGGAAAATGAATTTCTCATTCTCTCCTCGACAGCTGCCAGGATGTCCTTGAGCAAGGCACTTCTGCTCCAGTGGAACCGCTCACAGCAGTAGAGAATGTGTCTGTGCTGTGCAGATGCCAAGTGAAAATGAACCAGGGCATTGCTGTGCAAGAGCATGCAAGCTGAGCCCTGGATAAAGGTTTAAAGGAACAGTTCGACCAAAAATGGAACATTTGTCATTATCTGCTCACTCCTGTACTTGAGCACAGATGAAGTGTCTTTGTCTGTGCTGCATATAGCAAGTTCTTGTTGAGCAGAACGTGGACATGCAAGGCTTGGTACACGTTAGCATGAACTGTTTTGCAGTCAAACACTGTAGTGGAGATTCGTGGTAAATAATGGTTCCACTCAGGATGTGATCATTTGGCTTTAGTAGATTTGATTCATGCTGCCTGAGCTTTGTGGAGTAATTTTGTTGTCATTTTTTGCCATTTTTGGAACTCTAAAAAGTGCTACCCATTGACCTCAGTTGTTTCGGAGAAGGTTGCTATGGAGTTGAGCTAGCCACCTCACTGTGTGTTGTACAGACAAAGACACCGCACAGTGGCACGGAGCTGAGTAGACAAAATTTTTCATTTTGGGGTGTACTATTCCTTTAAATAAATCGTTTTTCTCAGTGGGTGTTATGACATGTGTATTAACCTGTGTACTCGTGCACTCCAGATGCCCTGACCCCGGCGTCCAGCCCGTCGTCAGGTGTTTACGGACTGGCAGCGGGCCAAGAAGAGTTCTCATCTTCCAGCTCATCCCTCAATCTGGAGTGTCGAGTGTGTGCTGATCGAGCCTCGGGCTACCACTACGGAGTCCATGCCTGTGAGGGCTGCAAGGTGAGACGGAGATCATACACATACATGAAACACCCAAACAAGCGCTTTGCTTTTCATTTACATTTTACACGTTAGGCGTTAAGCCGCCGCTGCTGCTATCCAGAGCGGTTTACAGCGACTGAGCAGGTTGTGGTTCAGTGTCTTGCTTAAGGGCACATAGCTGATGAAGCACGTTTGATGTCATGGGGATTGTGCAAATTCTGTTATGGGACTGACAAGCCACCTAGCCACACCGCCACACGCCGCTGACTGTCTCTCTAAGCCACTAGCACTTTGTCTCAATATCCGTCAGTCATCTTCACGCAGACTCACACAGATGCAAGCTCAGACAAGACAAGAATCAGAAGCAGGCCTCCATCTATAGTGTAACCAATCTTAAGTCAATTATTAATATTTCTAAGGATTATATCATGGCAGAAACTGGGGCACGCCGCAGTAGAAATCCAGAGGCGGTGTGTCTTGTGACTTCTGATGACTCTGAACGGCGTC
Organism: Neoniphon sammara; assembly: GCA_900302535.1. Taxonomy (NCBI): domain Eukaryota; kingdom Metazoa; phylum Chordata; class Actinopteri; order Holocentriformes; family Holocentridae; genus Neoniphon; species Neoniphon sammara. Next base: position 3,258 of record OMKZ01042989.1, read on the forward strand.
AATAATACAGGCTTAGCCTTCACACATGGCCACAGCGTGTCCTCTTAGTTAATTGTTTACCAGCCATGTTGAAGAACAACCCAAGGCTGTGTTTTCCAAGACACACCGGAGGACAAAGACATCTTGAGGTGTGTGTCTGTGTGTCTGTGCCTTTGTGTGTGTGTTAGACTCTGCCCTTTGTAGGTCTTGTTCTGTATATGTTCTGTATTCTTTGTGTAAGCTCACTCAGTCAGTCAATCACCTAAAACTGAAATGAAGGTAATGCCTCCTGTGAGAAGATATTCTAGAAGTTAAATCTGCTGCACTGTACATTTTTCTGGGTTAAATAAAGTGTACCTGCCACAGCAGTACTGGGTGTATGAATGTCAATGCACCATTACGGAAACACCATTCACAGACACAGCTGCAGGTCACTGAAGCGTGTCTGCATGTGTGAAATTATACTTTGAGAATAGCAAGTGTGCATTTATGCCTGTGCATATGTACTCCCATACATCAGTATGTAATTATTTCTATTGGACGGAGGCCCTGGTCGGCCATATCTGGCGTCGGAGCAGAGTCCCTGTTATGTGGCCTATATGGGAATAGGCTGGGCTAAGTCACAGGGTTATAAAACCCCAAGTTATCACAGAGGTCAAGGTAAGTTTGTTGAGCTCAGCATTGACCAATAGCAGGGAGCCATTAAAAGCCCCCAGCCTATCTACCAGGGAAATTACCTATGGCCTGCCAAAGGGCAATGTTGAGGCTCAACACAGTCACATTCACATCACATTCATGGACACACACATACACGTGAACATGCACAAGTGGCAAGCGTGATCATGTCACGCATTGATCGGCTGCTGCACTCCACAGCTGCAGCTGTACTGTACCCCACACTGTTCCAACATACAGACACATATAGACCACTGAATGTATTGATGTTGGATGATATGTACAGTCCACTGTCCAAAGTGTGTTTTGCACGGTGTGTGAGGCCCAGGCATCCCTGTATCATTGGGTTAGTGGGTGCAGCTATGTAAGTTGTCTCTGCACTGATTTATCAAAGACAAATTCCTTTACATGTCTAAAGTCTTCGGCTTAAAGGAGAATGTTGCGTAATTTAGAGTCACAGCCCATTTTACACCTGATGCCAATTCTCCCAGTCATTTTACAAGGCTTGACATATGTAAGTAGATTATTTAACACAGTTCATTTTTAATACAAGATTTACAGCAGCAATCCTAGTTTGAAATTAACCACTTTGCTGGATAACAAGGATGACCCAAATAAAAGGGCATGGATATGGCAAGTTTATAAGCAGACATGGGATTTTTTTTTCCTGGCAAACATTTTTTATTTGTTGCTGTGTGTGTCAGGTGATTGACAGTAAGCAGAGCCTTATGGAATCCGAGAGGATGTCAGCGATTGGTGACTAGTTTTGTCAGCCTCCTATGACAAGTAGACTTTGCAGCCTTGCTCATCCAGTCCAAAACCCTTACATTTTTATTTTTGGTCCAATGAGAAGTCCTTGAATGCACACTATAATCAAAGACTATAGAAGTTATTTTTTTATAACTGGACAAGATGGAATAGCACCAGTTGGCACAAGTCATCACAGATGGTTAACACAAACATAAAATAAAACACTTCAAAGCTGCCCTGGTGAAGTCAGTGTGCTGCAACATCACACACACACACACACACACACACACACACACACACACACACAGACACAGATGCTCACATGCATTTTGTCCTTCTGTTATTTGGCTATAGCAGAGTTAGGTGAGAATGCTGACCCCTGTGATGTGAATACCTGGACCCTTTACATCAACAGCCCTGAGCTGGAATTCTCCCCTAAGCTTCACGTCTCCATGTGTGTGTGTGTCTTGGTAGGCATGCATGTGCGTGGGTGTGGAGGAGAGGGGTGGGGGGGTTAGTGGGTGACCGTCAGTGAGGTAGAGTTACTTAACTCACGTGCTTGCATGGTTACAATGCATCTGTATGATCCTCTGTGTGTCGTATATCATATGAACATCTGCGTGTCTTTCACGTGCTGTGTGTGTGTGTGTGTTTCTCTGTGTATGTATCTTGGCAGCAGTTTTTGGAGAAAATAACAATTTGTCGTTAAGGATGGCTACATGTGTTATTAAGCAATTCCCCTGTCCATTTCTACCCTTCAGCCAACCACACGCACGCCACATGGTCAGTCAGTTCGTCCCCAAAGTCAGATGTGGCTCCTTGTCAAGGTTGTGCAAGCGCAGTGAAACTGATGGTGAAATGAGAGCCACGTACTTCAAAGCTGAAAGTGTCACGTACTGTTCATATGGGAGTAAATAATTGCGTAGGGGCTTCTTTCTTAATGGGGAGACTGGGTCAGTGTGTCTTTTTTTCCTGAATGCCAAGATGGGTCGTACGATAGCTGACTGAGGTCATTTTAGGGTAATTTACCAGATTGAGTTACATTTCAAGTTTGATTATCTTAAATATTTTTTCCTAGACATTAAAGTCTCATTCATGTCTAACTGGTCAATTTTATTGTCTCCAAATGGTTATTTAAGAAAATAATTACCAGCCCAACATTGTTAAAATATCAGTAGTGATAAAAGTTTTGAGGATTTGCCACAGCATCAGTTTGAGCAATATTTCAACAGCATATATATTTTTTATGTCTTGTCTCCTCATTCCTCTAGGGTTTTTTTCGGAGGACCATCCGTCTGAAGCTTGAATATGACAAGTGCGAGCGCCGCTGCAAGATCCAAAAGAAGAACCGCAACAAGTGCCAATACTGCCGCTTCCAGAAGTGCCTGTCGGTGGGCATGTCCCACAACGGTGAGTCTCACCGGGCGGGACGGGCCCGGGCACCGCTGACCCTCCAGCAGCACACAGACATACACACATACAATGAACAAACACCGAAACTGTGTTACTTGTGCTTATGCATACGCTATTTAACACCACAGCTGTGCAGATGCCAGAGAGGAATGAACCCACAAACACACACACACAATAACACACAAAATAAGCAACCTAACACCTCACTTAGTTGTTAAATTACATGTTAGTGCAAGAGCTGGGTGATCATACACTAGCATTTCTTAACTTTACAAAATACAATCATTCACCCATTTCAGCACTAACACCCATCTGTATTTCCCTAATAGAGCAGTAAACCACATAGATCTGCAACTGATGCATCAATATGATCTATGTGTGTCCATTTGTGCGTCTTGTAACTTACACCTATGAGTGCCGGGGTCATATTACTTTGCCTTGGCTGAACCCACTCACCCTCTTGGTGTGGATATGTGAACAGGGAGGCAAGCAGTTGGCTCCTGGGTCCGTGTGCCTGGTCAGGTGATTTTGAAGCTGTTTGTGCAAGGTTTGGATGTGCAGCAAAGTCGTGACAGCTGCCTTCCCCGCAGAGATAGATCTAGAAGAAGAAGAAAGGATGAGGGAGAAAATCTAATTTAAGACTTCAAGTAATAGGTGTCTGTTGAATAAAAGAAATCAAAATCAAGCCGGCGAACATTTTCATGTGATGGGCTGTGATGACATTCACTGACTCAAACCACCCTAGAGTTTCTTATATTTTGACACATCATTTTGAACATGCGCTTTTGTTGAAATAGGGGCTGTTTGTTGCTCAGCCAACTGCATCGAACTGTCAAAATTTGCTCCAGCATGTCAGTACAAACACTGTTATGGATATAGAAAAAACCCTGCACTATTTTTGCAACACTATTTAAACCTTTTTGGTTCTTGCTGCAGTAAATATGTTTTTCTGGCAACATTCCAGTTCAAAATTAGCCCGAGACTCTTGAAAACTCCTCAGTCGTCCTTTGATCATTTGCTTCCTCTGGCATATCCTTAACCACAAGGTGCTCGAGAGTTCAGTCAAACGCTCGCAGAGAAACCGCAAGCACATGCAGCCACTGTGAACACCACAAACACAATTATCTCCCTTAAAAGCACAACATCAGATTTTCATTTCGGTGACGATAATCTTTGTTTGGAATACCGGAATGTTGAGGTCAAAGTCTGAGAATCTGCCGAACGCTGTTTACTTGTGCGCTCTGCGTAAATATACAACATGGCATGCTGACCCTTGGCCAAGGTCAATGTCCTAGTAGATACAATGCACTGAAATAGATTTGGGAGATGACGCGAGGTTTGTGTGTGTGTGAGAGAGCACGAGTGTGTGTGCGCGTTAGTGCAGGTGCTTGCATGCGTCTGTCAGTTTGCGTAGTACAAGGCTCAAAAAGGTCAGTGTAATTTGGTGGGTTTACAGACAGTCTGTACACACAATGCAGACACTGCGTGGTGAATGAGTGCTGGCGTCAGTGAACTTGTGAATGCAGAGCTTGGCCTGCCTCTCCAAGCATCTCTATTGATAACCTACACAACAATAATACGTCCCAGGGGAGTATTTACAAGAGGCTCCACGGTGCATCCAATAGCTGCAGCCTGGGTTTTAATGACTGATGCTCTGACACTCAGCAGTAATATTTCTGTCAACTACACTTCCTCTTACGGTATATGTGTATTGGGTTTCATGGGCCTGAATGTAACTGTAGAGGGGGAGGAAGGACATCGGAGAGGGAAGTGCAAACTGATCTTGTGAGGCGTGGTGGGCTAGGAGACCACAGGACCACAGCGCTGCTAATTTTGGAGGTTTCTGGCTCTCACTCTGCATCGACCACCCATTGATTGCGCAGCTGAATCTAACTGTACCGGAAGTTTCTTACCAAAGTAGCTCAGCACCTCAAAATTAAGCCATGCCTGCTATTATCTTCTAAATGGCTCGCTCACTGAGGTATTTTTATTATCACACAGCACACCAGTGATGGAACTTTTCAGAAGCTCAGTCATACACAAAACCACAGATCACATGTACAGACACGACGCAGCATGACAAACAGGTCAATAAGATGAACACTTAATCAGAGCCATATAACTGTAAACATGTTGGGGCGGCATATGGGAAATGACAAAGCGTTTATGAGTCTCGCTGTGGGAAAGGAGGTGTTTATTGCCTGAAAACGTCTTCCACCGCGCAGCCGCTCGATAAGATCGGAGAAGCGACAGACTGGCCGCCCCACCTGGGCTCTCCTCAGTCGGGGTCAGAGACTCATCCTCTCACCCTGCGTCTTAGGATGGGGACTTACACTCATCTGAGAGTCACTCACTTCCTCTCATCTTAATTAGACTTGGCTGCTGTCCAGGGATCGCCTCTGGAGCTTTACCTGCTTTAGGCGAGCCATCCGCTTTGTGAACAGTAATCTAATGGACCCCCATGCTGTCTGCTAGCCCGGTGTCCTATTCCAGCTCTGTGCCGCTCAATAAGCCTAGATTTGTTTTATCGTTTGTTTGCTTTGTGGAAAGAAGTGAAATTTGATCTCCTTTTATGCTTTTATAGTCTCATAAAGGCAGGTAGTAGGTGCAGCTGTTATAGCTGAATGTGCTCTCCAAAGACTGGTGTATGTTGTAAATGAAGCAAGGCGTGCAGGTGTTTTATTTTTTTATTTATTTATTTATTTTTTTTTATGTGTGTGTGTGTGTGCATACGCCAGCTTGTGCCCGTTTAAGTTGGTGAGGAGGGGTTAAAAACAGTTCAAATCTAATCTCATTAGTCACTTAGGATCAGTCTGTCTGAGAGATGCCGGAGTTCTTTTGTACAAAAACAACACCTCATAGTGTTCAAACACACCACACGTCTGATACCCACTTGAAGCACACTATTTAATGCGTTGTTCTGGTTTTAGTTTCCTATTGTTCGAATGCAGTGGTTCTCAAACTTTTTCACTTGTGACCCCTTAAAACAAAGCGCCCAACCCCCAGTTTGAGAACCACTGTTCTATTACTTGAAAAGGAGCTGTGTCTAGTTTTGCTTTAATTTTCTTTTTGTTAAATTGACAGTCGTGTTACTTCAATTCTCTGTTGTTTTACATTTGATGTTGCCTTTTCTAAAATTAAAACTGCACTGAATCTTAACATCCATGTGATTTGATCTGTGACTTAGTGTTTGATTGTGCAGAATACCATCTTCTCACTCTTTAATGTGTCTGTGGTGCCTTTGACAGCCATCCGTTTCGGCCGGATGCCCCAGTCGGAGAAGCTGAAGCTGAAGGCGGAGATGGTGACGGGGGACAGGGAAGTAGAAGACCCCCATCTGGCTGACCAGAAGACCCTGGCCAGGCAGATTTACGAGGCCTACCTCAAAAACTTCAACATGAACAAGGCCAAGGCCCGAACCATCCTCACCGGCAAGACCAGCACCCCTGTACGTGGAGTAAGAGTCCAGCGGGCTGCTTTTGGGGCTCGATGAGTGAACGGTTTTATCTGTGTGTGTGCTGATTGTGTGTCCATGGTCCTTATATTACAAACATTTCCTAACTTGTCCAAGGTCATGTTGTCTTGCAACGTTTTAATTTATCTCTTCCCAAACGCTGGAGTGGTTTTATTCCCTTTCTGAGGACATGCTAAAGAAATTTGCAACCAAACTTGTCCTTATGTCTCAATATGACCTGGCAACCAATTCCTGCGAGATTACATGCAGCCAGCCAATGACAGAAATAACTTGCTCAATCGGTGGTGCAAGCCAGCACACAAGCCAGACAAGGAAACATCTGTTTGCACCGAAACGGTATAAAGGCCCACTGTATGAGCCCACCAGCTCTCCCTCCCTCCATCCCTGGACCCTTTTCATCCCCCTCCCTTATCGGCCCCAAAAAACATTCCCCTCACAGCCCTGTATCTCTGTTGCCTTTGATCAGAAAAGGGGTGGTGGGGGCGGGGTGGTCGAAAGAGGTAGGGTTTGACTCCGCTGCCCAGAGTTGTGGTAAATTCCATGGATGGATGAGTGTAGGTGTGAGATAGGTCAAGAGGGACAGGTCAGTCAAAGTACACATCCATGTTCAAACACAGTTGCCTTGGGAGCTCAGAGCTTCTCGATGGTTCCCTGTCCGTTTAACGTCCAGACGGGGTCTCTGGGTTTTACAGCTGTTCAGAAGCATTCAGCTGGAATCATGTGCGTTATGTTTGATCTGCTCTAGATTTTGCAATATGCTCACGGTGTCATAATGCTCGTAAAAAGCTCACAGCCTCACAATAAATTACAGGTTCGATGCTTTACTCCTTCCTTCAGATTTTTTTGAAGTGTGAAAAAAAAAAAACCTATCTGACCACCCAGTTCCAAAAGTGTCTGCTCAGCATTGGCTTTTGCTCCCAGCAGTGGCTCCCTGTGAAAGTCATTTTCTGCCTTTTGCCAGGACTCGCTATAAGAATGCTGACATGTTGCATTACTTCCACTCTGAGACTGTTTGTGTATCAAATGTCAAGAGCTGGCTGCACAGTTGCAGTACTTCCGTCTAATCTCCTGCCTGCTCATTTTCTGGTAAAATTCAATCACCGGAGTACTGAGCCATTATTGTTTCAACTTTGGCTTTGATTTGTGTACAGATCATATCAGTTTTTACAGTTTACCTCAGCTGACTTTTGGCTGTGGTCTATTTCAACCTCCACATGAAGAAATTGTGGATTTGTTTTACTTGGCTGTTAAAGCACTTTGAGTTGTATGAGGAAATTGGCATAGACAATTAGCACAGGTGAATTACCCGTTCTCTCTTGACACTGTGGTGACAGCAGGACGATTTGAGTTTTGGGCTTATTTCCTTGTGCAGCAGCACACAGCAACAAGTCAGTAAGGAGCCCATATTCAAATGATTGTTTACACGATTGTGCACAAGGCCAGTACTGTTGAAGCAGTTTTGATCCCAGGCATTGTGAAAAACAGATTAATCCCTAATGACAACAACAACAACAAAAACGCTTTTAAAGGAGACTGCCCTTTATAAAACTATATGTCCATTTACATTTTATACACTGGATACTCAAGATTCATTGATGTTTATTTGTGAGATCAAATTATCTCCTATTATTAAGTCTATATTCAAATTGATATGATGATCCAGTGTAATTTTGAGTAAAAAGTAAGGCAAAAAAAATCTGCTTGACTGAGAGTCCCATATACTTTGCTACTGCTGGCCACGGTTAGCAAAGCATTAGTGAATCAGTGCTCTGATATGAAGTGCAGCAGCAGGTGTCAGCTTGGCTTCCTCTGTGGGAACAGTGACACAACTAAAACCCAGTCGCCTGCTTTCCACTAAAGGACCAAACAAGGCTTATTTTTTATCTGTACCTAAGTATAAAACTTAATTTTAGAATTCCTTTTTGGTAATCACCAGAGACCAGTTTCTAGTTGAGCTATATAGCTACAAATTAATTTTATTTCTGTTTGTTGGCATTTTGAGTTTACTCTACTAAGCCCAGCTTTGCCTTGACGTAGAAAAAGAAGTTGTCCTCTCTGATACAACAGCTGTGACAAACTGACTGAGGGAAACGTTACTCAGGGAAGAAAATGCTAGCATTGTTTTAGTGTTTATCTTTGAGCTAGCTTTCTTGCTAGCCTGTAAAAGAACTGTGGTCTGTTGGAGAAAGTACAGTGTTTTCGCAGTCTTGTTGTATCAGTTAATCAATGTCATTCCCCTTAATATTTCCATGGAAATTGTGTGGCCTCCAAGGCCTTTTAGCCATCAGTGACATCCATATATGGATACTAGCTTCAGGGGCAAGGAGTGCAGGAAATAAATTATGTCACGGGGGAGACTTTTAAGTGTCAATAAAGGTGCTATTGGCTTAGCCTCCTACTTCAACCAAAGATTGGTGTAAACACATAGCCCTATAGGCATACTTATTCTCTGTTAAGCAGCTATGGAAGGTTAGAAAGGATTGCTGATTCTGCTTTTTTCATATATATGTGAAAATATGTTGTGTTTGTGTTATACACATTGTGACTGCCTTCACTTCATTTCTATAGGACTCCCATTTGTGCTTGGTACTTAATATGGGTCATAAGTTCTTACATCTTCACTGTCTTTCTCCACCCTCTTCCTCATCCCTCTAGCCATTTGTTATCCACGACATGGAGACCCTGCAGCTGGCAGAGCAGACACTGGTAGCCAAGATGGTGGGGTCCGCAGGGGTGCTGAAGGACAGGGAGGCAGAGGTCCGCATCTTCCACTGCTGCCAGTGCACCTCCGTGGAAACCGTCACTGAGCTCACCGAGTTCGCCAAGTCTGTCCCTGGCTTCTCAAGCCTGGACCTCAATGACCAGGTGACTCTGTTGAAATACGGCGTGTACGAGGCCCTGTTCGCCATGCTGGCCTCCTGCATGAACAAGGACGGGCTTCTTGTGGCGTATGGCTCGGGCTTCATCACCCGGGAATTCCTCAAGAGCCTGCGGCGGCCGTTCAGCGACATGATGGAGCCCAAGTTCCAGTTCGCCATGAAGTTCAACGCTCTGGAGCTGGACGACAGCGACCTGGCTCTGTTTGTGGCAGCTATCATCTGTTGTGGAGGTGAGGACATGGGGGAAAGAACGTTTTGTTTGTGCTAAAGCTGTTAATCTGCTTGTTTACAACAGCGCGTGCCTTTTTGGTCTTTGTTGAGAGTGAGAACTTTAACCCACTGTAGCTCAAGATAGATGCCTCCATTAGGTACAATATCTCCATATTATAATAATATTGTGATATGAGACTAGATAACGTTGGGATTTTGGATATCTTAATATGATGATATGACAGACATGTTTTCCAGGTTTTAAAGGCTGCATTAATTACAGTAAAGGGAAATTTTTCTGTTTTTTTTGTTTAGAAATATTGCATGAAAGCACTAATAGTCATCCTTACAGTATTATAACTATATCAATCTTGAGATATTCAATCAAAGATATTGTGATACATGATTTTGTCCTTATCACCCAGCCCTGGCTTCCATGTTACTAATATAACCAGGAATTGTAAAGGAATTTTAAATTATTTGCAAAATTGTAAAGGCACTGAGATACCACATTGTCAAGGAGTATTTTACTCTTAATAGGAGATTGCTGTGAGTCTCAATCACTTGTCTTTACTTACTTCTCTCCCTCTCTCATCAGACCGCCCCGGGCTGGTGAACGTCACGCACATTGAACGCATGCAGGAGAGTATTGTCCAGGTGCTACAGCTCCACCTACTGGCCAATCACCCCGACGACACCTTCCTCTTCCCCAAGCTGCTGCAGAAACTGGCTGACCTCCGGCAGCTGGTCACAGAGCACGCCCAGCTGGTGCAGGAGATCAAAAAGACAGAGGACACCTCGCTGCACCCGCTCCTGCAGGAAATTTATAGAGACATGTACTGAGGGAGGCGGAGGACCCATGAGGAGAGGCGCTCTACGAACCTTCTCCTTCCTTTTCAGGGAGTCAGGGACAGAGGAAGAGTGCTCCATAAGCTAGGGTTGAACCACTTAAACCCCCCAAATGCAGCAAGAGTTAGCTTTTTGGCTTTTGGTCAGAGCAAGAGGTCCATACCGAGGGGTTGATGGCTCTCTTGGCTTGACACAATGCTCTCCACTCCAATACATGGACCTGCCTAGACAGGACAAGTCATGTATGCAAAGAGGTGATTGAGCCCCCCCATCTAGAGAATGGTGTATGAGATCTCTGGCCAAGCACGTGAATCGAAAACAAAACTGAATTTGAAGTCTTCGGGGCAGCCTCTTTGGTCGTACCTATGCTATCCCCATCCCGACCCTTTTCCAATGCCCTAAAATGAGGAAAGAGTGTGAACTTGACAGAGTCGCCACTCCAGCAGTATATTTTAAGATAAGACTTTTGTACTGAACCCAATCAGCAAAGAGCCATATGCACCTACATTCACAATTAACAACACCCAAGTGACTTCAGGGGCGACAGCAGAGTTCAGACAGCAGTGACACAATTTTAAAACAAGGCAGCTTCTCCCTTATCGGATGTGCCCTAACAATCACGTCATCAAATCCCATCAAGCCCATCTTTAGACACCCAAATGTGTGGTGACATTTAGCTACTTATCAGTCCACTATCATTTGTCCTCCTTGTTTTTTACATCCAGAGACTCACTTGTGGTTTCAATAGGCTTCTGAATAATAAGTCATATTATTTGTAAGTATTTTAAGCCATAATTTGATTTTACTGATGGTCAATATTGCACACTATCAACGTCTGTCCTTTTCTCACCAAGACAACTTCAACCTGTAGACTTTGTGTCCATTATCTGTACTTATGACTCAGCTAGGTATCATGAACATCATCAAACTTGTGTTGTTTTGATCAAGGGTATCATTTACCCTCTAGAAAAAGCAAAGTCCGGACATTTGTATGAGATTTGATGTCATTCAAGGCCGAAATGGCTACAGGCAGAGACTCACTGTGTACATGCACCACAATGCAATACTGAAGCACAAACGTGCCCAAAAGATGTGATAGGAGACTATTTTATAACCGATTATAATGCCTTCTGCATAAAAACACATGCACAAAGATATTTGGCACTCCATCCTGTTTTGTATCCTGGTATTCAAGGGCTAGTACCGAGATTAACCGCATTACAACCTTAATGCTGGCAGACTCAGAGCAGATTTGCCACAAATCATTAATCAGTCTGGTTCTTTTTCTTTCTCAGTGAAGCCCAACTTCTCAAAGTTACATTTCCTAATTACCGTTTTGTCTCTCACTCAAGATGTATTTCACTCTTTCTTTCTTCTTCTCTCTCACTCTGTCTGCCTTCCACGGTGCCTTCAATGGCTATCTTTGGTCCTCTACACACAAATAAGCGGTCAGGGGTCTTGTATACACGTTTTTACATAATGGAAAATGGAAATTGTTAAGCGCTCTTTTTTACACAAGCAAATGTGCATGGTATGGCATGGAAGATTAAACTGATACTTTTAGGTTGATGTTATTTTTCATTGTCAGTCACTTGTCACATTCGGGTGAAACATTTTTATGTTTCTCCTTCAGTTTCCCTAAAATGAGTTGTTATTACTAGTAGTGTTCAGTATTAAAGCCAAAAGACGCGGCTAGCCATTGGCAGGGCGGCCGAAGAGTAAATGTGTAGACTTTTCCTCCATTAGACGAGTGTCTGGTGATGGGAAAAGAACAAACCTATTTTCACAAAGTCAAGGTATCCTTAAAAATCCCCTGATTCCATGATTTCCTCCTCCTCTCTGATGGTAAATGTGCATGTGAAATGGCCACTCCTGGATACTGTACTAAAACTGCCTCTCATAGAAGACGGACATGTTCCACAGAAGACTTTTTGGGAATATTGATCAGGAAGTGATGAAACATGCATGTGTGATAGTATCTGTGAGGGTATATATATATATATTTTTAATTTTCCTTCTGCTTATCTTACCAAAATCTCTAAAATTTACCACAAATTAACTGAAATTTGGTCAAGTGGAATGGACCTAGCTTTTGTAGTTATACCACATTGTATAAACGGTGTACATAGATGAAATGATCATATTGACTGCTTGCCCTAACTTTTAACCCTGAGGTGTACAAGGTACTAATGATGATCAACTTTTGTATTCCTCCATGTTTGGTAAATACTTTTCAGTGTTTGAAATTGTACAGTAAATGTAGGTATGTATGTTCTTTTTGTTTTTTTGCTTAAGCGCCACCTAATTGTGTTCTAATTGAGTTGGATGATATTTTTATACTAAAGCTAAAGTATATATGTATGACCAGAAGTGATAATTGTTTATTTGAAATGGCGCCATTGAAGAGTGCAATGTAAATAGACTCAAAGGGTAACAGGGCAACCGGCGATCTGAATATTCATAGATCTGAATCCCATTGGGGACATTCCTTTTGTTAATCGCCACTGATGGTGGCTACAGTATGCATTCATTTTATTTCAGTAGAATTTTATTCACCCCATCTAGGACAGTTAAATAAAGCTCTTTCAATTTAAACTGAATGCATACGTGTGCTGGGCTGTACTGGCGCACACACAACTCTTTGCAGTTGATTAAACTTGACCTCCATGACTTTTCGATGTCACAACAACTAGACTGTATTTTCAATCGGCATCGTTTGTTTATTCTTTTGTGTGAAGATGCTATTGAAAGGTCAAGCTACAGCTCAGCACTGATCACTGGTCTCCTCTTTTTATACTGCGGTCTCAGGTTGCACATGAAAAGGTAAAAGGGGGTTGATATGCACAGAGTTTCGCCATCATTATCAGAAATGCTCCGTAGTTGCCTCCTCATATTGTACAAACCAATTTATAACTCTTTCGTGGCACTAAATGCACTCATAACTCGCCATAACAGTGATCACATGACATGATATTACAGTATGGAAGATGCAGTAGCTGAAATGCAGTATATCGTTTTGTAACCCGCTCCCATTTTATCATGCTTTCTTGCTGACTTTTCTCCTCACTTGCTGCTATATTGTACTAACTCACCAAACATTGTTATGCCGTGAATAGATTATACTGACCTTAAAGCTGCCTGGACTTATATTTTTCACAGAATGTCAAACCCCCTCCCCCATGCAGAATTCATTCAATGCAGCTAATTTCCCCTTCCCCCCCCCTCACTAATTCCTGGGACTTGGAGATCCCAGATAGAGGGATTAACCACAAACAATCTGTGCCTTAGCGTGTGCTCATGCCATAAAACACAGGAGTTTCAGAGGGCCTGAGACTGACTCTCACTCACACATACAGACACACACACACACACACAATTGAATACAGTTGGTGTCATCAAGCTTGAATCTGCTACACCTGACACTCTACATCGCTCACCAGGGCCACGCGGACAGGAAATGATGTCATGACAGGTTTAAGGAAATTATCGCATGTAAAATACAGTAAGACAGAGGCTCAGCAGTGCTGTTGAAACGTGTTTCAAGCTACATTTTCCCCACACGGAACAGTAAGAATGAAGGACTCACATAAACAGGATTATAAAACTAAAAACACTAGAGCCAAATCCTAGAGGAGAAGTCATGTAAATTTGTGATGTCTGCTTACCCTTAGGAATGTCTGTTTTGTGTTGAATTGACAAGGGACTTTTGACATGTTATCAGGGAAACCTAGTCTTCCTTTATTGAACTAGCTCAGGACATAGCAAGGTACTGTTTTTTTCTTTCTCTCTCTCTCTCTCTGTTAATTGAGTTTATAGTGCTCTGCCTTACAGCACACAAACACCAACAATACTGATTAACATTATTACTTCTGTCCTCAATTTTCTGTCTTTCTTTTTTTACCCAAAATTTACAGTAAAATGTAACTGGGGGGCAGCAGTCATAGGAATTAGGTATTTGATTTGTCTTTGTAGGATTTTTTTCCTGGATTTCACAGAATTGATGCAGTGGTTGTTGTGGCTAGTGTCATGCAAAGAGACAACAGAGACTGTCTTTGGATGTGTCGTTAACGTGTACTGTGGCTTGGTAACAATACTGTAAATGTTTGACGAATGTATATCTAGTCATTTAAACAATGAAACAAGTTGACATTGAATGGATTTCAGAATAAAATGATTTTAAAATAAATTCAAGGCCTTGTGTGTGTTTGTGTGAATTAAATGGTCCAGTGTTGTGTGAGATGTTGACTTTATGCATATTACATAGACACTGTATCAATGCAATAGTTAAGATTACTGTGTAAAGGTGCTCACATGATAACTCCAATGAAATATTGTCCCTGTTCCCTCTAAGATCCAAGCTAGTGTAACCCTTAATAGTGATTAATAATCGTGATAATCCTTAATAATACAAGGAATGGTAACCTCAGATCAGATGTATTGGTAAACATGTGTCCATGTTAGACAGATCTCTAAACAGGAGATACTGTGTATTTGGCCTGTTGCTGTGGACAGTTGTGCTAGCTGAACCCGATCTCAGTCTGCCATCTGCTGGTGTTTAGGCCAACCTGCAACGTGTACTACATTGTGAAAAAAAAAAAATCAGTCTTTCATAACTGAGCGAAGCATGTAGTGCATATATACACCTCTACACATCTTTCTTTTACCTATATTAACTTTTACAGAGATCTAAATGATAATAATAATAATGATGATGATAATAATAATAATAATAATAATAATAATAATAATAATAATAATAATAATAATAATAATAATAATAATAATAATAATAATGTTCATATATTTGAGCTCCAGATAACATCAAATATGAA
>OMKZ01042991.1:0-18969 GCA_900302535.1 Neoniphon sammara
TGCAAAGATAATAGAGACACTGGCGGAAATCTATTTAATGAATGCCTTTTGCAGTTGCATTTATTGGTGACCACAAAGCGAGCCCATATGGGTTTCCCAAATGCATGTTAGGGCTAAAATGGATGAGCTGCACTCCAGTGTATGTCAAAGCACACAAATAGTTGTAGCTGATGAGGTGCTTTTGGGGAAATCACAAGCCAAGAAATATAATGATATAATAGAACCGCTCCCTAGGTAAAAGATGGGCTAACAAGGTGAGTTTTAAGATTCCTCTTAAAAGAAAACTGATGGTGCATTCCTCAGGTCCTCTGGCAGGCTGTTCCAAAGATGGAGCCAATACACACTAAAAGCTGCCTTTCCACAGGTCTTGGTCCCAAAGGCACAAAATGTGGCAATAGCTTATCTTGTTTAGCCATAGGACCAATAACGAGGCCTTTCTGCTTTTTCTTTGTTCATTTGTAAAACATTTTAAGTTTATATGTTCAACACATTCAAATAGTCTACCAACATGGCAAAAATTATCTTGTGAGACAGAAATATACAATTGGATGTCATCAGCATGGAGGTCAAGGCCAAGTTACCAAAAATATTTCCGAGGGGAATTATTGGCCAACACATTTTTCCAGTCCACCAAGGAGAATACTATGATCCACAGAATTAAAAGCTGCACTTAAATCTAAAAGTGTCAAGTGTCAAGCATTCACTGTGCCCGACTCTTGCCATGCGAGATCAAACACCTATTGTCTATCAGCTACTTCACAGCAGGATTAAAGTTCTATAGACCCACAGATATGATAGGTAGCTTTACATGCGATGTAGAAAATTGCTACTTTGATCGGACAAATGGAAAGTTATCTTGTACTTACATCCACGAACAAAGGAGATCATGATGTCAGCAGTGCCACTGTAGAGTCGTGTGAATCTTAGAGGAGTGACTTTGGCCCAAACCTGCAGAGCTCTCTCTATGGAGTCATCTACCTCAGACACAGACATGTCAGGGGTGTAGTTCTCTATCCTGTAGGGCCCAAAAATAATCAGTTACACTGTGTGTAAATTGTACATTGAGTTTCTCTCTGCCTCTCTCTTGCACTCTGTTTAGATCATTCACCTGTAGGTCAGATTGTTTGTTTCCCACTTGACATTACTTCCAAAGGTGCTGAAATGGGCCACTTTGCCATCTGGAACACCACAGCGGGGCTTCTTCATCATCTCCATGGTCTCAGAGTCCAGCGTCCCGGTGATCGTGAGACCAGAGAGCTGCTGCATCTCAGTGAGCTTCCTGGTCAGCTGGCTGATCCCCCGTCTGGCCTCTGGACCCCTCTCCTCCGTCAGATTGAAGAAATTCTTCAGGTACTTCTGCAAGAAAGAACAAGGGCTACGTATGAAGCAACTGCACAACAGACATAGACTGCATGAAGGAGGAGGGATCTGCAAGTACTACATCACATCCATCCTTTGCAGCCGCACAAGATTTGTGTGTATCTATAAGAACAGAACAGTCAAATTTCACAGAGAAGTTTAAATGTACATTTGGGTACTTACCTCTGCAAACTCTTCATCTTGCACAGTAACTTGTGATATCGGCACAGAGTAAACTGTGACTGCCAGGCTTAGTAGAATGCACAGATTGAAAGACTTCATGTTTCCTTGTTGAATGCGACTTGTGTTTCTGTGCTGGAGGTACAGCCCTTATATACACTGAGGACAGGGCGTGTTGAGCAACTACCTTTGTGTGTCAGTGAGTCAGGAAATATTCCATTTATGGATGACACAGGAAGTTAGGGTGTTATTGCTCAGCCAACTAAAAAGTTTTCCATAGCTATATACTATAATTATGATTACATGACACATTTCATGATTGTTACATGTCACACACTATGATTTTGGATATTTAATGAAGCATAGATTAAAAAAGCATTTTCTATAAAGTGTGATTTCATTTTAAAAATATTTATATAATGATGTGAAGAAACTGGACTCAAGTGCAGCTGAGTGTAACTTAAAAACTTTTTTCTGCTTAACAAATGTTTTATATAACAATATATGGCAATATGTACCTGTTCTATATTGCATTATGTTATTATGGATTATGTTTTAATGTTGAAACAACTCATTTTGAAACTCTGAATGAGGTACTGCAGTTAAAGTACTGATATGAGAGTAAAGTTATTGATATGTAATTTTGCATCTAGAGGTTGATAATCACCATTTGACAGCTAAAGTGAAGAGAAGAACTTAAACTCATACAGGCAGTAGCCATAATGTGGGTAATAAGGATGGCTATGGCTTTTTTCTTCATCAGTGCTTTGCTTCATATTCTCACACATTATACATATAAGTAAATATACAGCCCAGTCAAACCGGTGTGTTTTAATGTATTGCCTAAGAGTGCTTGGTAGATATTTCAGGTGCTTCTACAGCACATTTTTAAATTGTTTGGAAGTTTATCTGAACCTGTTTTTAGGTTGTTGAGAATGACATTCTTTACTCACTCTACCCAGGTTTTTTCCAAGTCAGTCTGCCATGAATCCAAGTGATCTGACCTTTAACTCATGAGTAGTCTTCTTCTTCAACCCTAAGGCTACCGTTGCTATGTGTAACACAAAGATATGCCTTCTGAGTGAACAGAGACATGCTGTTTCATGTCACTGCAAAAAAAAAAAAGCCTTATTATCTTTTATGCCAAATTAAAATGTGTCTTTTATTTATTACCATTCCCATTCCAAGTTATGCAGTGCTTATACATGTCAGAGACCAGTCATTGTGTTGCACAGCATCACTCATGAGCCAGAACACAAAGCAAACTAGCTATGCCAATTGCGTGCATGGATGTGAGTCACATGGAGGACATTAAAAATAGCTCTGTCCCCATCATCTTTTCTGGTAAAAATTCTGTTTATTTTATTTAAACATTAAGGTCAGTTTATCCTGCAACAAATTCAGAGGTGCTGTACAACATGTAAAAATCTGGTTGTTTTGGGTTGACAGGAGAGTAGTTGCATGTGCATTTTCTTGTGTCCATTACAGGTTATTTTCATCCTTAAACATTTGTAATGACATATAACTAGTTTGTAGACCAGTGGAAAACTACATGGTGGTCACTGTTTCCTAATATTAGACACTGAGCGGAACTGTACCAGTCATGTTGCTTAATGTACTGTCTCAGGTAAGTTAACCAACAGTAGTATCAGGAACGCATAGAGGATGAGTGTTATGTAATAAAAAAGTGGCATCACATTCAGTCTAAGATGCATTTACTTGAAATGTTAAGTGTTACAGCATTTTTGTATTCAAAAGGCGCATAACTCAGTGAATTTTCCACAAATTCCCAGCGGTGTAAAGACACAACTATAAAATACATTCTACATTTTTGTATTTGTATGAATTACGAATACTTAAAAAAAACAAACAAACAAACAAAAAAAAAAAAACTGCAGTGTAATAGTGGGTACAAATTCCATTATTACAACACTGTATTATGTAGTGAAGTAATACTTTTAACCACTTCTCTGCAATATTCATTAGTTCCCTTTAGTTGCTCAGGAAGTTATGGTAATTACTCAGTATATCTGTCACAAACACAAATTCACCACACACAAATTTGCATCATCATTATCATCTTCCCCACAGAGAAGCTTGACTCATGATTATCTTCTGCCCTTCATCATTGTGTCATTATTTGCCTCCTTTTCACATTCCAGCAGATCATTAGCAGGCCTTATGGAGACGACATGATTGAAGTGGGGGTCATATTTGTACTGAATATTCCCTTTGAAGAAATACACAAACCCTGTTGGGAATGGGAGGTGTTATTATTAAAACAGAAAATTGATCAGGGTCTTGAGGTTTTGCTAAAGCTGAAACCATGAATGGTGCACTGTGTAGCATCTTTAAACATATAACATGGTCAAATTAATCACGGTGAAATAAAGAACTCAACGCCAAAACTTCTATATCAAAACATGCGGTGCAGACTGTCCACTGTCCAGCAGAATTTCCACACGCAATCACTCAGAAATCATTTTCAAAATTTACAAACATTTACAAATGCATTGCACAGTCAAGCTGCAATCATACACCAGACAGAAAATATTAAAGGTAACAATTGAAAGCAGTGATATACATATTAGAAACAAGAAATTTAAACTATTGCATTTGAAGAAGACAGTTCAATTTCAAAGACCCCTGGAATTCACTCCATTTATGACGTGCAAAATATTTAAAAGCAGTTTTGCCCAACTCGGTTTTAATATGAGGTACATATAAAAGTAATAGATCTTGTGATCTGGTGCGATAATAAAAAATTTTTATGACTGATCTGGGAACAGAGATAATGGGAAAGTTTATGAAGTAGGCACTTCTAAATAAATATGCAGAGCCCTTTTAACCTGGGCCAGTAGGCCCAGGTTAAAAAATACCGGAATTATCCTTTAACTTCCAGCTTTTTAGTGAGGTGATCCACATTGGTCTTAAAAGAGTTCACTGTCCAGTCAGATTCCTATATATTTGTAGGATTCCACCAATTCAATTTCAGAACCCTGAAATGTATGAATATCAGCGACTGGATTGTTTAACTCACAAGATTTTGAGAGTAACATACACTTTGTTTTATCAGAATTTAAGACAAACTTGTGGTAAGCGAGAGACAATGGAAATGCACAGAAAAACAGACTCTAAGTTAGTTTTGGCAACATTAAGTGATGATTCAGGCACAGAAGAAACTGTGTCATCAGCATAAATATATACATTACAAAATGGAGAGGGGAATGTAGTGTTATTCATATAGAGGGTGAATAGTAAAGAGCCCAAAATGGACCCTTGGCAGACGCCTTCACTAATTACAAGTCTAGGTGGACTTAGCCCGATCTGCAGTGATAGCTTGAGTTCAAATCATGAGATAATCATGAAACCACTTAATAGAGAACATCAACGCCAATGCAAGATAATTTATTTCACAGAATCTTCTGATCTTTTTTTTTACAGTATTAAATGTCTTAAAGAGGCTAATCAGCATTGCAGCACAATGTTCTTGGCTGTCTGGGGAACTGATAATGTCACTGACTAAAAGAATGGCAGCAGTAACTGTGTTATGACCTGGTCTGAAACCTGATTGTTGTAGTTGTAATATATTGAGAGCCTCAACAAAATCACACATCTGTGAATTTGCAAATGACTCTAAAATGTTTTGCCTGACAAGACGATTTTAAAATTGGTAGGTAATTGTGTAAGTTGCTGGCATCACCACCCTTGTGTAAAATGTAAAGTCCAACTTTGGTCAAGCCCTAACCTAATACAATATATATTTGCGGCGCTTTCAAGTAACTGATAATGTTTTTAGAGGTTTTAGAGTTGGAAGTGGGGCAGTGGCTCAAATTGGGAGCTAGGGAGGATGCACTTTTATAATTAAAGTGACAACACTGTCTGGACAGACTTCCACCTATCCCTTTCTAATAATATCTGTCATAGTCATTCAGCTAACACTTGACTGCTTTGTGATGTCTGTGCAATGCATTTGTAAACATTTGTATAACTTTTATGAAAAAGAGATCCTGATCTCAGTGAGACAACCCATTAAAATGAAGGAATCTATCTAATTTGGTTGCAAGTGTAAACATGCTGTCAAAGAGCTTGCTGCTGCAAGAAATCAAGCTTGCAATGCTCTACACTCTGCAACCGCAAATGTGACCTGAAAAAAATTTAGCATAAATACTCAAATACATGCTGTAACAAAGATACACAATACATCAACCTATGCATGTATATATCACACTGTTGATTTTAATTGTGCTTATTTATTCTGTAATGTTCCTGATAATTTCTATATGTACTCTCAAACACTGTATGTAAAATATGTACTTAAAAGAAAAAAGACCTGCAGGTCTGAGGAATCCATTTGGTTAGGATGCGCATACAAGATTCTCAAGGCTGTAGTATGAGACTAAAACACTCTCCATAGGGTCAGGGCATATTATGAGACTCTGAAAGACGTACAGCTAATTTTGAAGTAGGTCAAACCATGGGTCCTTCAATTGCCACACCTACCTTTTTATGATTCCCAAGTGCAATATGATATAAACAAAGTTTGAATTTCCATACGGATTGTTCTTGATTTGATGGAAATTAAATTCAAAATGGCATGATTTGGGTATAAAATGATTGGCATGGACAAGATGAACAATCTAACTATAAATGAAGGAATCTCCATCTGTATGTCTGTCCTTTGATTTTGTCGACAACCGTTCGACAACTGTTTGCCCCACAACCAATGGATTCACACTTGGCGGGTTTATTGCTGAGGCCCCAAGGAAGTATATGAGACGTTCTCAAGAAAGGTGGAAAAATCGATTGTCTCATGATTAGTTATTGTTGTGATTAATGGAACTCAACTGCAAGGGCAGTGCAACACCCGGACAGTCTTCAACGCGCACAAGCTTACAGTTTATAAGCATGCACACGCAAGAATTTGGTAGTTCCTCGTCAAAAAAGGCAGCGGTTGTGAGCATTTTTTTCATTTAACTTTGCAAGACGAACATGAAGTACACGTGAACTTCTACGCCATTACCCACAGACAAACGTTATTGGAGCAGGGCAGGGAACTCCAGCAGTAACACACAAGACTGGCAAACACACACTGCAGTCTCTGGAAAGCTGCGAGCAACAATGCCGCAGGCCAAGCAATCAGCCCCTTCCAACAGGTACATTTTGAACGGGCACTGTACTAGTTTAAGCTAATTTGTGGTCAATATTAACCTGGTGAATAATGGTCTTGTTTGTTTACAGTAATTTTATAACGCTGAAATGCTGCAGCGTAACACCTTTAATTATATATTTATAATGAAGGGGGACAAGAGCTACCTTTGTATGAGACAGCTGCATCCAGGGGAGTGGGAACGCCCGGCCATTGCTGGGCTACAGGTGTTGGTGCCTCCATTGTCTTCTTCACCTCATTGTACCTAGACACCACACAGAAGAAGTTGGTGTAGCACATATTTCTCTCTCTATGCCTTGCTGCTGGAAGGTTGCACGTAATGCAGACCATTTCATGAATCACAGCAAACCTCAGTGTCTGATCTGTCACATGAAGTGACCAAATTTGTTGTGGTTATCAGCGAAACACCTACAGAGGATGACAAATAGTCAAGGCAATGATGTTAAGCCATTATGCTTTACTCAGACAGGAAGCATGTATGTTGTCATTGACTTGAAATTGAGGAAGCAGTCTGGTCCCACGTTGGTTTCCTTATAAGAAAATATTTATATTGTTGTTGCATAGTAATACAAACTATTATTACATGGTAGTGAATTCAGAATATACACTTAGTGAAAACTCACATTAGTTATTGCAGAGAGAGTCAGTCAGTACAACTTTACCTGAAGTGGTGCTAATAAGAAATTATACCATCATAAGGTATCAGGTCTGGTACATTACAAGAACACTGTGACTATATGATGATTATTATGATCAGAGCAGGATGTAGTGCAAACAATTAGGAGGTGACCTTATAATGAATACATTTCCTGCCTCAAGACATTTGCAAATGAATGTTATTTTGATGTAAATCTAAGGATGACTGGTGGTGTTTATGTAATTATTAACTGTAAAAACGGTAAAAAATATATTTTTCCTTACAATGGCTGATAATCTGAGGGGAAATGCATCACAGTGGGGTCCTAGGAAAGTATAACCAGTGTAGTATGATGTACTGTGACGTTTGTACCTCCAGCACTCGTGTCCCGTGAAGAAGACAGTGAGGCGGTCATCGGGGAGGTGAAGAGCTGCATCGACAGACTTCACCCTCGGAGGGAAGCCCAAGTCGGAGATGTTTCTAGGGAAGTTCTCCAAGAGTCTCAACTGCCTTAACGCCCAATAGTGATCTCCTGAAACGAAAACACAGCTGTCTAATCCTTTCAGCTGTATTTCCTACCAGTCACCTGTTATTCAAAGTTTTCTTCAAATACAAGCTCACAACGCTCTTTAAGAAAAACACAGTGCAATACCTTTGAAAAACAGCACTATGTTCATCTCCACATTCTCATAGGCAGCGTCCAAGTAGGCAGGTATGATCTCTGGCCACAGGCTGTTTATCAGAGTGATTCCGATCTTGTCAAAATTAGGATGTTTGCGCCACATGAATCTGACAAGACATGACAAGCTTTTCTTACACACTGGTTCCATCACTAGGTTTTCTGTATCTTTGGAGGTTTGGGTAAGGAAGATATGAGTCGGCTTGTCAATCTAGATTAGCTGGAAATACCGCAGCACTGTACCTGTCTTTGAAAAATAAGACCTCCTGTTGCAGTTCTGTTACAGCATCAAAAGACAAATCTGCGTCACATTTGTCAGGTGTTCTTGGAGGCGGCTTCATCAGGGACAGTGAAAAGAATTTCGGATTGATACCTGGAGGCAACACAAGGAAAAGATTTCAGCTGGGACAGCGGTAGGCTATCCATGCATTTTCCATACCTGCTTATTTTTAATCAGAGTCACAGGGGGCTGGAGTCTGTCCCAGCATGCAGTGGGTGGTAGGCATGGAAACACCCTGGATAGCATGCCAGTCCGTCACAGGGCGAACACACAGACAAACACACATTCACACCTATGGGCATTTTAGAGTCTCCAATTCAAATCACTTGCATGTCCTTGGACTGTGGGAGGAAACCAAGGGCAGAACAGAGAAAACACACAGAAAAAAATTATTGTTTGTTCCATTTCAGCAATTTTTATATCTGTGTATCTGAGGGGAATTACTAGATATTGGTCTGATAAAGCCCCATAAACTCATACTTTAAGTGTTTTTCAGCTATTAACAGTCTTTTATGATAAGACTGCTGATTCATTTCACTTTTTTCTCACACCATTCCCCTGCAATGTCACAAATTGCATAAACATTACATAACACCTCATATGTGAACTAACACAACCAAACTTGCACAAGCAGTTGTACCAATTTCAAGAAATCAACAAAACAAAACAAAACAAAACAAAAAATTCAAACATGTATCTATTGGAAAACAACAATTATTTGCCACAATATATAGAGGCTAATATCTGAGTGAACTGCAAATTTTAGACCTTTGTTTAAGTGAGACCTTTAAGAATGGGATTACCCCATGACTCATCACAGTCAGTTCTTCATTGTGTATGGTGCAACTTGATGATGTAGCAATCAGGGCGTAGAAATCAGGATCTTGATACTCTGTTTATGACTGCACAAAATCTCCCATTCCTCTGCTGTACAGCAAACACACATTTTTGTTATCTACAAGAAATTATTTAGTTATTTTACTATGTGGTTAACAACTGATTTCATGAATTTCGGCACTATGTAATAAAAAGTGGCATGCATAGAAATAATTGTGTTTATGGAAATAGGTTACAGTAAAAGCAAAGGGAAAGTTGGGGCTGAGGTAGATACACTTGAAGGTGCAGTAGACTGGTCTGATACTGGCTTTGACTGGTTTTCACAGTGTACGTCAAATGGTTCATTTTGTAGTTGTGTGCTTCAGAAAACAAACGTAAAAGGGTAATGTTTTCCCAATGTGAGACTCTTTTGGATGCACACTTGACTCACCATACATGTGCTGGACATCTTTGACATCCTGGAAGGAGAGCTGAAGGCCAGACTGAGGCACAGAGTTGTATGCTGGGTACATGACGGCTCCTGGGTCAGGGGAGTGGGGCAGACCAAGGGCATGGCCAAATTCATGCACTGCCACTGCAAATAAGTTGAAGCCTAAACCAGGAACACAAATTTTGTAAGGTATTTTAAGTTGCAATTTTGCACACTCTAGTCCCCAAAAATGTATTTTTGAAATTTAGGGACTTCTCTGAAGGATTAGGCCTACTCATAACTCTTTGCATTTCTCACGGTATTGCACTCTTAAATTTTGATTCATCACTTCCTCTGCATAGAGATTTCTCACCAGTGACCACAACTGACATCAGATGTGCATTCGCGTCGTCAGATGTGCGTCTTGTTTGCATGGGAAAATGTAACAAAGTTAAGCTTAATGTGTAATTCATCTAATCATGTCAGTCCTTAATGAGCAGAAATAAAAGGAATTTCTCAAGCTGATGCGTGTGTGCAGTATTGTCAAACTTTTATCCTTTTTGTGGCTTATTTAATTATTACTGTTTTCAGTTTCATTCTTCTTATATCCCTAAAGTACCACAGACTAACTGTAAGAACATAATATGCAAAAGAGAAAATGAAACAATGTTAATCAGGTTTAGTTAAAAATGTATTATCCACACAACCCACACAAACGCAATTGCCAAGAAAGATTAATAAAGAATGCATCAAGGTTTTTAAACACAGAAAACAAACCGGTCACCCAGAAAAGACACAAAAAGTGATTCCAGCAAGAGATAAAAATGTTGGGCTTGCTGGGAAAATAGGTATGACCGCTTCATTACCCATATCATGCCACATTCATAACCTGCATCAATGTGGCATGTGGCAGAATGAAAACAAATGTTGTGAGTGACAGAAAAAAATCCCTGTGAGGAGATGTGCCTGTTGAATGTGAGGATTAATCAGCTGTCTCATCTACTCCTCTGCTGCTATAATCACATTCAGAAGCCTTAAGCCTCATGTAGCAACTCAGTTACTTGTGTGTCTAGGGGCAAAGTTTTACATCCTACTCAAACCGAGCTGTCAGCTGTCATATGAACATTTCTCTGTCAAGAATTCATGATATAATAACATGGACTCCTTACAAACTGGGGATGTTTTCCACAGTTTCTACATGTTTCTGACAGTGCGGGGGCGGGCTTGTACAGGCATGTGCTACACGTCAGTTATCGTCACTTCACGTTATTTCTGCATCGAGGATCCACCTGTGTCTCCTCTGGCGGTGCCTCATTCGTCATTTGCAACATCCTAAGTGAGGCTAATTTCTGAATGTCGAGACAGCAAGGAGTCAGGGACGGGAAGATGGAGGATAAGACCGAGGTTCAGGTTATGATTCAGCTTTCAGAGAGGTGTCTCTAGGAGCAGAAGTTGGGGAGGTTAAGATCTTAAGTCAAGGACTCATGCAGAGAATAAAATATGCTATACATGCAATGCTATACACAAAAAAAGAGATAGAGATCATGAGAGTGTGAAACTACAGCAGTCTATTTCTGCCACACTAGAAAAAAATAATTGGGTGAATATCATGTCAAAATGAGACGTTTTTGTTATAACGAGATGCTTTTCTCATTATAACAATATATTTTCACATTATAATGACATCTTTTCTTGTTAGTATGACATACCAAATTATTGTGTTAAAACATGAAATGTTTTTTTGGTATAATGAAATAAGTTGAAAATCTTGGACCCCCCACTTTGGATCTAAACTGGTAAGACAGGTGTATTTTTTCACAAAAATCTTGCCAAGTGCAGCTTTAAAATGTTACTGTTTGTGCTATATCTTGAAATTTGAGTGCAAGTGTACTGACATTTCTGAAGAATTCTCAGCAACATGATCAATTTGAGCAGCTTTGAGTGTCTGTACCAGTAGCATTAAAGCTCCAGTCTTCATCAACATCAAAGTGGACGTCTCCCCCGATACCAAACCCAGGCAGGAAGGCATGGGCCAGGGTGCCTCCTTTGCCGTCAAAGGGCGAGCCATCCTCATGGTCTGCAACAAACAATTTCCAAAGAACCATGCTGGTAAAAGAAACAGAAAAAGATTTCATGCATGCCATGTGTCAAGATCACTGAGCAACTAAACTTTGAGAATACTGTAGAGCTCACCGCCGCTGTAGAAGGAGATAACAATGTCAGCTTCTCCCCTGCTCCTCCTGCGAAAACGGATGGGTGTAACATCAGCCCAGAGTTTCCATGCTGCCCTGAAGACTTTCTGAACCCGAGAAGCTGGGATGGTTGGGCTGTAGCTGGAGATCCTATGAAGCAAGCACAGAATTTCAAAAATCTGACAGCAAGCAATTGATCCTGTTGTTTAATTCAGTTCTTGTTAAAGGAATAGTTTTGTGCAAAATACCCTTTTTCTGACTTACCCAGAGTGAGACAATTTGTTCGATACCATTTTCACCTCTGTACGTCCACTGGTTTGGGTCTATGGGTAGCATTTTGTGTTAGCTTAGCATAAAGACTTGAAGTCTACAGGAGTCAGTAGCCTAGCTCCGACAAGTGAAAAAGTGTAAAAATAAACTTTACAGCAACTCCAAAGCTGTCTTACTTACACAATGTATCGTCTATTTGAAATATATTATATGTTCCTCCCATCTAACCTTTACTACTACTAAAATGACTTGTTTTTTTAAATAAATTCCAAGGCGTGTATTTCAAACATGATACACTGTGTAAATAAGACAGCTTTGGATTTGCTCTAAGGTTTATTATTTCACTTTTGACAGAGTTAGGCTAATGACTCCTGTAGACTTCAAGTCTTTATGCTAAGCTAACATGAAATGCTACCCATAGGAACTGAACCAGTGCATGTAGAGAGTTGAAAATGGTATTGAACATCTTGTCTCACTCGGGGTAAGTTTTAAAAATCCACTACAGAACTTTGCACATTGGTAGCTCCAAAAAGGAACAAGAGGTCACTGTATTCTTAGGATTTCAAACAGTGTGTGAGTCCAGCTTTCTTTGGACAGAGTACTTGTTTGCTGCTACAGAAAAAGCAATGTTAGCCAAAAGTTTTGTCTTTTCCATTTGGATTTGTCACTTGTGGAGAAGGTTTCTTGCCAATGATAATACTGCACACCAGAATTTAAACCATTTTTACAGCAATTTCTATAAGATGGGATGAGATGCTCTTCTCTGATTTGCTCTTCTCTGATTTTCTCTGATTTGCAGTCTGTAAGTATTTAGGTGGGAATGGTGGATGAATTTTTGCAGTACAATCAGCAATAGCATCATTATTGACAGCAGTGGTTTCTGGTGGTTCCTACCAGTAGCTGAGGGTGTTCTGCTTCCAGCGAAGTGTCTTTCCAAAAGGTTCAACATCTGACAGACCACAGCGCGGCTTCCTCATAATTGCTAGAGTCTCCTCAGTCAGCTCTCCACTTTCAGGCAAACCAAAGAAGTGCTGCATCTCTCGGACCTTAGCACAGAGTCCAGTCAGCTGATCTGCACTGGGGTCTGCAGCCCTCTTCTGTCTCTCTGACTTGGGCTGGTAGCCATAAAAATGCCTCAGGTATGCCTGAAAAAAAAGATAATTCACTCAGCATGCAGAGGGAATCATTACATCCGTCAACAAAAAGGAATGAATATAAGCTGAAATGATGCTGTAAAGAATTCAATCATGAGACACATTCCTTGATCTTTCACGCATTCTTTTTTCTGTCTGTGTCCCCTGAGGGTTTGACATTCTGTTTTAATTAAACTGAGCTGAAAAATAAACAATCACAGGACGCTAACTGCACAATTTTCCAGAATGGCACGCTAGCTGAGAATTGATGCAAACAATCAAACATTCATAAAAAGGTAGGAGTCTTTGTGGTAAACATTCCAAACATTTTCCTAAACCTGTAATAATGGTAGTATGCGTGAAGATAACTGTATTCACGTAATTGTAGGTGTCCCCAACAGCCATGCAAGGTGTAAAGATAGCTTCTGACTTGTAGGATTATCATAGCTCCATAAAATATTGCACAATGATCTACATGACCAGATGTTCCGTTTAAGCCCATGATGTACCATGATGCAACTGTTGATAGTTGTTGATGGAGTCTGATCTCAGTTAAAAATAAAGTTTTGTCAAAATCTAAGTCTTAATTTCATTTTAGCACAGGTACAAAGGACAATCAATCCCACACTCTGACTTTGACTTTGCATTAAAGTGATTAAAGTGACACATGGTATTTGTTTTTGGTGGTAGTGTAATAGATCCTTCAAGTTTGACTGATTAACTGGATGGAATGAGTGTCAATAATGATCCAAGGACAAATGTCTGTGTTGTTGTGCATCTTTCCAGACATTTTTACAGCTGTGGGTCGCTGCTCAAACTGTGTTGTTTTCAGGTCTGTGTCTTCCCATTCATTTTGGAGTAACACTCTCCTGGTGAAGTGTGCATTCTTGCAATGCGGGTGAGTTGACTGGTCAAACTTGGAGGATCTATAACACTCGCATGAAGCAGCAAGTATCACTTTATGTGTAAAATGCATAGTGAGAAATTCAAAACTTGTGGTAACTTTAAGGCTGGATGGTTAGTTATAACACTAACACTACCAGGGCTGTTGAATACATTTGTAAAATTGACATAAAATTTGTCAAAACCAAAACTAGACTTCAAGCACAACTTTGTTTACAAAGAAAGTGAGCAATAGCCAGATAGCTAATGTTTACAAAGAAAGTGAGCAATAGCCAGATAGCTAATGTTTTATGTGCTGCTGAGATCTTAATGGACTTCACTAATGATGAAGATTGATATTTTGTTTCCAGAAGTTATAGGCCAAAGAATAAAAACCAATCCAAACTTTGGATTACTAGAAAGTATATTTTCATACATCTTTGAAAACTTAACATACTTGCTCCATACTTGCTTCATGCATGCTATAGAACTGCTGAAGACATCATTTTGGTACCAATCCTCTTTGTCACATACCAAGTAAGGTGACCAAAGATATCAAACTGCCACAAGGTATGTGTAACGAAGAGATTTACTTTGCTTAATATTTATGCTTTGTCTTATTGCACTAAGTGATTTGAGTCTGATCTAATTATGATCTCGCCGTGGAGAAAAAAAAAAAAAAAAAAAAAAGATAATGGGATCAGCTCCAAGTGTTTAGTGTGAAAACTTTCTTTCTGTCTGTGTTCCCTGAGGGTTTGGCATTCTGATTTAATTGAATTGAGCTGAAGAGTAAACAGATATTAAAGTCATTAACAGAACTGTTTCATCCCTGTTGTAGTTTTTTTTTTTTTTACTTTTCAAGATTGCTGGCATCTTGTCTAATAGATATCATCAGTAGTATAGCGGCAAATGAAAAGATGGGTAAACTATGACCTTCAGTCAATGATCAGAATAAGTCAGAAATCTTCAGTATAAACAAAACTCAGTTATACTCCCAGAATGAGAGTATCAGTGGGTCACCAGTGAGGCCGCTACAAGAAGCTTTTAGGGAAATCCAGCACTCAGCTAAACTAACATGCTACTGGCATACCTGAGCAAAGTACCACTCAAGCTGAGGCAGTATGGCAATAAATCTGTCTAGAATCCCATAAATAAATGATGCTACACCAGAACAAAAAATTCGTATATCATCCTCATACTTCCTTAGCAGGGGTCACATCCCATGCATCCACTGATAAATACCTCTGCAAGCTCCAGTTCAGCTTCAGATGGTCCACTGTGAGCCTCTGCAGGTAGCTGTGAGCTTCTCAGGGGAAAGGTCGCGTGCTGGCTGGGCATCATGAGAGTCAGAAGGCCAAGCCAGAGCATCTTCATGTTTGACTGGCAAGAGTCCCTGCAAGTCAGCCTGTATTTTTCAGATATGTAGCTGGAGATACACAGGGGCTGTATGTAGAGCTGCAGCGGGGGCCACCTGGATCCCACTGTTAATTATGTGTGTGTGCTCCTGTCCCAACAAGATCAGCACAGTGGCTCCTGCACAGCAGGGTCCTCTTAAATCGCTCATCAGAGACCTGCTACAGGGACAGCAAATATTTTCGCTAGCTACAAAGTGCTCATCAGCGGTGGATTTGCATATCCATAGCTCCGTGGCACATTATGAAGGCATGTTGTGATGGTGGATAATTGAGGGAGTTAAAAACTTATATTAGTGCTCAGATTGAAAGATAGCCTGCGGACATAAAGCACTCATATTCCCTCATCAGTATGCAGGCGAGTGACGGATTTACTTTGCTGCATTTTTGTTAGATAATTACCTTTTCTGCCATTCTGCCATGAAGCACCTCTCAGAACTAATATCTGGGTAAAGCTGTGTGGTTAGGAGGTTATAGAAGGATTTAAAGTATGATGTATGGGTTTGGTTTGAAGACAGTTATTTTTAAAGGTTATTACTGGCACACAGATTTGTTTTGATGGTACTGAATAGCACAATTTACTCATTAGTGAACAAAAAAAAAACAATCTGGGGGAAAACAATCCTTTATGCAGAGCGTGAACTGTTACATGATCTCGATAGCACTGAGGATTAGACTTTTAAATAATAATAATTCAATAATAATTTAACCTTTAAATGAGTTTCCTATCATCTCATATAGCAACAGGAGCAGGACCAGAGGCAGGACCATGACTTAAAGTGTCTCTGTTGCAAGCTAAACACAGAGCTGCCTGCTGGACATTACTGACTTAGGATGTATCTGGCAGGTAGTTTCACAAGTAGGCGTTAATGAAGGCTTCATAGTACCTCAAAACAGGTCTGAGGCTTGCAGAAAGCCCTAAGGATAGTAATCAGAGGTCTCAATCTTCTGTGCTTTAGTGGAACCATTACAGCACCAAGATAAGCACGCACAAAACAAACAATGATTTTACTTCCTTTTGTTTTGCCGCCTACTCTAAAATCCAGTGTTGATTACTGATTACCTGATCGTGAGAGTTGATAGGTTACTGACATTTGAGTTCAAGTTCAAGTTCAAGTTTATATGGAGCCCAAAATCACTGTTTACAGTCTCAAAGGGCTTTACGGGCCCACAAGTTTACAAGAAGCAAAACAGGTTGACATCCCCTGACTTAACCCTCATAGCGGGCAAGAAAGAACTCCCATAAAACCCCCCAAAGGTATGAGGGGAAAAATGGGAAGAAATTTGGGGAAAGACCACGGAGAGAGGGAGCCCCTTTCTGACCAGTCAGGAGCGCTACAAGAGCCAACCAAGTGGGACAATTAGCACATTTAAATTAAACAATCAGATCAAATCAAAAAAGGACAAATTGGACAAAATGTAAGGCTACATAGAGGTTAATTTGCTAATAACCAATATACGGGACATAGATTGTGAGTTTTATAGAGAAAACACACTAGCGGACAAGCAGTCAAAGCAAAAGAACAGATCGAAGGAGCAGCAGGAGGCCTCGAATTTAAAGGACTCATTTATCAGTTTGTTTTTAGATTAACTTCTGTTCTCCGAACTAGTCCGAATAATTTTTGTCTCTGTAGTTTAGAATTCAGAATTTCAGTTAATGTTTATTTAGTGCTTAAAATTAGTTCACCAAACCATGATAGTAAATTTACTCTTTAAGAGGGTCTCCTTCAGTTTTGACAAGCTAACAAAGAACCTAGCATGGCACACCAGTTGCTAATAGACCTTTTTCCACGGCAGCCATTTTGACAAGAAATAGCGGGTTAGCACAGGTGTTACTGATGACATTAATTAATGTTCTGTTCTGGTGCACATAACCAGTTAAATGGTAAAGTGAAACAGCTAGCCTTTCCAGTGAGCCAGGTCCTGGTGTTGGGTTTATCGTATATTCCAGTTTCCCAGCACAAGAACGCCTTATACAAACCTGCTCAGTTGTTGTTTCAAAATGGCTGCCCACAGACTTCGCAAACCTGGAAATGGGAGCTTCCAGACCATCACATGAACCCGATGAGGACATCAAAGCAGCATTAGACCCAAATGGAATGGAACCTTAACTAATGTCATTAGTAGCACCTGTGTTTACCTGCTATTCATATTGAAATTGCTGCTTTGATGGTCAATAATACGGTATATTTTATATAAGGTGCATTGAAAACCCAAGTCTAAAGCAAAGCTCTCAGTGATAACATTGGTATTAGGCATAAAAGTTTGGCTACAGAAGGCAAAATCAGAGCTAAGCAAAAAAATTAAAATAAATAAATCAAATAAATAAATAAAAGAGTCCAACTTTTAATGTGTCCATTTTCTAACTTTCCCCACATAAAAACCGCCTGCACCCTCCACTTAAACCAAAGCCTACTGTACATCTTAGAAGCTACATGCTTTTATGAGAGACTAAGGAAATGTTAAGTCTTATTTTTCCAACACCGGTTGCGTAACCAGTTGGCAATGTTAAAACACAGACTGAAAAACTCACTCTTCTGATTTCTGCTTTTACAATAAGTGTCAAAAAAAGTAGGCCAGGTGATTCAGTAATGACGTCAGAAATAGTGGCACTCAAAACACTCAAAGGTGTTTTCTTCCTGCTGTTGACTCTTCAGCAACATGGGCATTCCCAGCATGAATCAGTTGGTCGTTTGCAAGCCGTCTGCCAACATAAATCTGTTTTACAGCTGGGACGCCCACAGCCTGGCAAACCTCACCTTAACCAATACATGACCACAGCTGTCTGAGCATAATCTAATCAGCAGTTTCAATATTACAGCTAACTCTGAGTCAACGGAGAGACTGTATTACGAGGCCAAACCTGCTAATGGCCCTCATTAGGTATCTATTACACACAATAAAGTCTTGACTTTGACTCATAGACACAACACGACTTCTCACCATCACCTGAGGTTATGAGTTGATCTGAAGCATATAATGCTATACCGTTTGCCAAAAGTGCTAAAGTTGTTTGGCAATAACTGGGTGCTGCTTTAATTTCATACACAAGTCCATACACGATATTTACTTTCAGCACACACGCTGCATATCATAACACATACTACTCTGACAGGCTCTCAAACAAAAATCCCTTTGAGAGGATTTGGATATAAAACATATAATCATCTATCAGTTCCTCATTATGTCAATGAAATCGACATGAAGCCCCTGTAGTCTGTTGTTTTGAATCAAGTATCAGAATCTTAAGCTCTCCCTGCGGCGTTTCAAGTCTGAGAGGTGCAGTTCATATGCCAGTCTGAGGCACGAGGGATTTTCACGGATTGGTCATAAAAAAAGGAGCGGTGACTGGATGTTTTCCTCCTTTTTTGCCATGAGCTACATGAACTGTCAAAAGAGACGGGGCTGCTGTGCCAGGTGACGAATCTGTGTGTTTATTATGAAAACGTAGGAAAGATTAAGCCAGAGCTCTGTCTTTTGAGCCATTCCAATTAACATTTTTCACCATATATTTGGTGTATAAGGTATG
>OMKZ01042991.1:22534-45643 GCA_900302535.1 Neoniphon sammara
AAAAAAAAAAAAACTGGAAAAAAAAAAAAAAAAAAAAAAAAGGAAACTCCTTCATTTCACAACACAAATCCAGTTAAGGAAACTGAGGAACAAATTCCAAAAGTTCTAGGTAGGTAGCAGTTACTCAACGTAGCATGGCATC
Source organism: Neoniphon sammara (assembly GCA_900302535.1). Lineage (NCBI taxonomy): Eukaryota > Metazoa > Chordata > Actinopteri > Holocentriformes > Holocentridae > Neoniphon > Neoniphon sammara. The sequence continues at coordinate 22,677 of OMKZ01042991.1, forward strand.
CTTGGGTAATGTCTGAAACTCTCTAGAGATCTGTGCCATCTAGTGGTTGTATCATAAATGTTTAATGAGCATGTTCCACTAGGTGTATGTGCCATTTGAAACCTCACTTTGATACCATGGTATAAATTAATTACCGAAAAATGTGATAAATACTAAAAAATATCAAGCTGTCACAGCATTCTGACTTTGGCACCTTCTACCAATGATGACTTGGTTCATTCAATACGACGGGTGATGTTTAGATGATACACATCTAAGATAGCTCTTAGATTAGTGTATCTTTTTAAGTACCTTTACTTAAGTGGAACTTTGAAACAATTCTTAAAGTTGATTTACAACACAATTTTTGTTTTAGCATGAGAGTAAGAATGACAAGAGCGCTCTTGTGGAAAAGTATGAAGAGGAATTTGACCACACAATGATTTAGACATTCATTCAATCCATTTGGTTCTTTGACAGTTTAAACAAGTGTGATTAGGAATATTTCTAGTAAGCAGGACTGTCGCTGCCTCTTTTCGAGTTGGCTACATTATTGCTTCCTTCATCAGTATTTTGACAGGGCACACTTGCTGCCCTTCAGGCTTGCTGGCCTGGGTCACTAGGAAGAACATGCATACAGCAGCCTGATCATTTTTCCATTTATTCCTCCCTGACAATGGCTTAAGTTAGACTTTTTGTCCAGTGTTAGAACAGCAATAAAACAAGGTAAAACAAAGAGTGGCGTAACAGCTGGCCATGCAAGACTACATGGCATTGTTGCATAAAGCGATTAAGATATAGGAAAGGTATGGGCATATATGATAGTGCTATGTAGCTGTTATGAAGCTATGTGTTAACTAAGTTAACTAACATAACATTGGCAAATAAAATGATGCATAGATTTAGAAGAATTTACAAATTCATAAAAGTTTGCCTTAAGCACTATAAGTCAGGGTTTATCTATGACAGGTTATACCAACCCTATGGGCAAGTTGCGCCAATGTGTTTTTGGTGCAGTTTGTGTGTATGTGTGAGTGTGTGTCTCATTTGTGCCCAATATTTACCCTCCAGATGTTGGCCAAATAACCTACACTTTTAAGCCTATCCATACAATATCTTCACTAAATAGTAATCTTTAATGCATGATGAAAATGCATCATACCATCTGGAGGATCATTGATCTTGCTTGATGCTATTGTTATAATAACAACAATAGCAGTTTTAACCCTAATCAAAAGACATTAAAATAGATTGTTGGCTCAACTTATAACCCTAACACAACCTGAGGGAAGTTGAGAATTAACCTCTGTTTGATAAATCTTGAATCTTACATGAGAATATCCAAAAAAAAAAAAAAAATTGCTACTGCGAGTACAACACTTTGGTAAAGAGACAAAAGTGTTTCTCTTTCCACAGAAACAAAGTGGCTCAACTTGGCTTGCACATTTAGAAAGACATACTCTGCATGAAAAGAATTACCCTGTTGTATTGTAACTTCTGATCAAAATTAAATGTCAGTGCTGTGGCGCTGTGCAACATAACTATATGTAGGCATGGTATCACCTTGTCTCCTTGTTAACAGTCAAGTAAAACATTAACATGTCTCGAACGTTACTTCAATATGTGCTAAATCAAAGAGCAACTTCAGCATAGAAAAGAACAGTATAATTCCAGTCCTGGCATGCTCTAATAGAACAAATTCAATTAAGCTTGTGACCCAGCAAATGAATTCAGACCCTCTAGTCCAGACAGCTGAGCTACAATAACACAGTATCACTTTCCAGCTGGCAGTTAAAATCCCAGACACATTGAGCATGACCAAAAACATTACCTGGAACTTCTTGAAAGGGATATGAAATACTGTGTTGTATACAGAGCTCATTCAACTACTCTTAAAACTACACATAACCAATATAGTCTTAGTTACACCTTAGTTAGGGGATCTAAATATCCACAGAAGTTAACACACAATGATAAATATGCTAATGTGAATTATGACATAATGACACTTGTTTACCCTTTTCCCAAATCAAAATCAAGAGAACTTCCTTAACCCATTCAACATCTATCACTGTATCAACAGTGGACTACACATTATATTTGCATTGGAGATGAATGAGCAAATAAAAACATTACACTTCAATAACATTACAAATAATCTAGTCTAATAAATTATGATTGTTGAAAAAAAAATTCCATTTCTTGACATTTCTCAGTGCTATATTGTACTTAGCAAATCCCCATGTTGCAGAACCGAAGGGTCCCCGGGGTGATGCCTTGTGGTACGCCAGCCCTCTGGTTGTGGGTTGACTCCCCAGCAGAGGGAGAGAGGGGCATCGGTAGGTCCCTGTGCTGGTGACTGGATATGGCAGTCACCATCCTTCAGCTGTCCCCATCCCTTCATTTCAGCTTGTCTTCTGAGACTCAATGTGTAATGTGGGCCACACTCCACATAGAAACTGAAAACAATACAGAAATGACATTAGGTCATGTTTTTGACTTCTCTTGTTTTGATGCCAAATATATATAACTCAAAAAACAATAAGATAATAAAAAATTAAGAAAGAAGTAAAATAAAATACTGGACTGGACATACCTTTACTTTTGGTCTGTGCTTGAGGTAGGTTGACCTGATCTGGAGGCTGAAATATACGTGAAAATGCAGTGATCATCGTGTCAAAACTCATTACAGTTACTACTTGTCTCCTGTTACTGAAATACAAGCCATATGCTTACCTAAGAAGTATGTGCAGGTAGGACCCTAGGCCAGTGAGGATGTGCCACCAGGCATGGAACTGTGTCACAACTCCAACACCAGGGGGCAGCGTCTGCCTGCTGGCTCTGAGAGAGAAAGGAAACGTTATCCATATTCAACTTAGAGAGTATTAAAAACACAGCATAAAACTGTTATACCTACTACAATATTGGATTGGTCTGCCTCATGGTGCTGTTTGCTAACTGCATAAACAATATTTTTTTGTAAATGTGGTATTCCTATCAAAGGCATACACTGAAACGGTTTGGTTTTAATTAATAAATGTATCTTTTTATTCTTTACACAAATGTGAAGTTTTTGTGTGTGTGTGTGTGTGTGTGTGCTTATAAATGTGTACACATCAAAAATGAATAACATCAACTTGAGTTTTGAGATAATGCAAATAAAGAAAAAAAACACCACTCTACAATTAATTATCTGATCACTTTCCATGCATAAAAACCTTGAGATGGCTAAAAAACCCACTTGGGGTTTTAAGTTAAGATGAGGCATCAAATAGATAAAAATATTTCCCTGTTAATATGCAATGTGTCTATACCACTGCTGCGAAAGCAGGAAAATGAACTCAATGAACTCAACTCAACAATTCTAAGTTCACTGTGTGGGAATATACTGTCTTCAGTGAATGCAATTTATCCAGACTTACCTTAATGAGTCACAGAAGATATTGTCAATGTTCCACAGAAGGAAGCCTAACATGAAGACACCTAAGGAGGTGTAACACAGTGGTCTGAGCCAGGGATACACCCTACAAATCAGACACAGACATACACACACACACACACACACACACACACACACACACATCACCTTTAGTATTCCATTACTTCCTTTGTTGAACATTAATGAACAGCAATTCCTTTAGAGTCGTGTCTTTTTTCATTCCCCGTGTCCTCTTGGCTAACTTACCATGTAACTATGAAGATAGATCGCATCACTAGGCAAGCTACTAGAGCGCCGTACATAACCTGAAAGTGTGAGAGAGTATTTGGCTTTGAAGCATGACAAGAACATGTGGGACAAGAACAAAATGCCTCTGCAAACCTTATATGAAGTAGACCAAGGTAATTTAATATAGGATACAATAAATGCATATTCACATGAGTTCACATTTACTGCATCTTTGACTCATTTGAGTTACCATAAACCCAAAGAGTTTTGGCAAAGCAACTCTGGGTGGAAATGCATATAATCATCTCTATAAATGAACAGAACATGATTTCATATGGCAAGAAGCCTTTTTAACCAGTGTCTTTCCTCTGTGTTGGTTCACTGTACCCCAGCAGGGCTGACAGTTTAGTCTAGTTATGAACCACCATAGAGCTGTGCGATCAGTAAACAAAGCCAGCTCCAAAGAGTAAACAAAGGCAGCTTTGTCACATTGTCCTTATTGTTGCGAAGCAACACAAACACAATGTGGGGCTCTAAGCATTTACAGATAAACACTGGGTGTAACAGAAGGAACCATTCTGACAGTTGCAGTCTTATGTATGGTCAGAGATTTTCCCTTGTGACTGAACATCCCAACCCAAGTGTATTGCATTTTGATCCCATAGTTAATTATTACAAACTGTGTATATAGTGTGAGCATAGAGTTTCTCAGATACCATATGTTGATGAAACCATAGCAAACTGATCATGAACAACAATAAAATGGCCTTAAATGTCATAATAAGATAATAAGGCAGAACAACTGCCATGCACCAAATACAACATTACATTGCCTGTGAGCTAGCCCAGTGTTTATACAAGACAAACAGACTTTTGGCATACTAAACCCTAATAGCAAACAAAGAGCAATCTGACTCAGCTGAAAATACACAGTGAACTCCCTTACCTGATGAAAAACTGGCTCCTTCCACTGTAAGTAGACCTACAAGAACAGATAAGGAACCTGGTCAGTGGTATGCTGATGAGGATGACTCTTCATTTACCATATCAGTCAAAGCAGCAGATTTAAATGTACTTCAATTACAAAAAATTTAATTCAGTAAAAACAGACACTCACCACACTTACTGAGACACTGAAGATTAATAATAACGCAATAGGAAATAAACTGACAGTGTTCTCTTGTTTGAAGCACTCATATCTGAAACAGAAATCAGATGCATGTTTTCATCTTGCTGACATTTTCTGCACAAAATGCAAGAGATAAATTTCAAAGTACGGAGAGCAAACATCATGACAGACTAAAATGGAGAAATACGCTCTGGCTCAGCTCAGCCAAAGAATCAATAGGTCCATTACAAACACTCCATGAAACACAAGAACAAGACACGCTGTTCTGAGAATGGATCGACTGAGGGATTCGCTGGTTCATTTTACTGCTCGAAGCACACTAAAGTTGCTCTCAGTGGGCATCAGGTTTGAACAGAGCTTTGAGGTTTTAAATAGCAATAACTCCAAAAGGTTCAGACACTTACAGACAGTAGACGAAGACACATGTGCTGTAAATCATTGGCAACTCATCCAGTAACTGCAAATGGCAAAAGAGACACAAATACACACAGATCAGTGTGCTATGTGAGTCACAATGGCACAATAAGGCCATATTGTTGCAGTATACTTATCATTAAAAATGGCAACAACTCTCTCTGTCCTCTCTTAAGTTTCCATTACATGTTTTCCAAGGCATCAGTGAGTCTGATTCATGCTGTTTCAGCAAGAAATGAGATAAGAAAACTGTCTTAGCCCACATTCCCCACCCACATTCATGATAATGTAAACAGTTTCTACTGTCAAATGCTGATTTGTTTTCAGTCACTATAAGTCTGCCCACCTGCATCTCATATAGCAGCGTCATGTGGAAGCACCAGGAACCAACACCAACAGCTGGGTGACACACAGACAATCCAACATGACATTAAAACTGAAAGTGAAGACACACTCCCTGCTCACATATAGAAGGCGTGATTATGGCATGATGGCAATAAGGAAGTAAATACCGTGCGATTCATAAAGCTGTTGTTTATAACTACAGTACATAAACAATAAGAATATAATCTACTTCGTGGTTCCAGTAGACTCACCTGCCAGTCCGAGGAAAGAGCAGATGTAGCGGAACTCAAGGCCGTCTCGAAATGTCTGAATGGCACCGTAAATGGGAGGAAGGATCATAATCAGGTTGCTGACGGTGTTCCCTGTTCAACAAGACAACAGAGAGACAGTTAGAGGAAGACGACATGACCTGGGTGATTGCAGAGTTGTTGAACAGATCAGCCCCGAATGCATCTGTGATATGAGGACAGTGAGACCTTTTTCAATCAGTGTAATGGCAACATGAGGCATCCTACTGCAGAGGCCTGATCACTACACTGAGACTTTATTAACTTATCAAATTCCAAAATACTCTGCATCAAGGACTTCTCCTGTGACAGCTCCCTCAGAGGTATACTGCAAATGCTGAAATACTCAAATTACTGTGCATCAGTCACCGTGCTTCACTTGAATTCCTTTGCAGTTGAATGAATGAATAGTTGAATTACCAATCTGGACAACCTCAACAGCCATTTGCCACTTTACTGTTGTTCTACACTGTGTTTTTGCACTGTTTTGTTGTGTTTGTGCAGATCTCAGTTTCACTCCTTTTGAATGGTGCTTTCGTTTTCAATAGAGAGCTATTTTGCTTTCTTTTAAAGGTGCACTATGAAAAATTGCCAAATGTCACTTGGAGTGAGGACTCTTCAGACTCAACGGACGAAAAGCATGGAACAAGCATGTAATTTGATGGTTGATATTGTTCTCATCATCACTCTAACTCACTGATATATTTCATGTTTTATGTCAGTTGAGTCTCAGTGGTCCTCAATTAAATTCCCTATAGCAACTGTGCCCTTTGAGCTGCTTGTTTTGCATTAAAGGTGCCATAAAAATAAAGTTTTTCATTATTTAAAATTGTTTCATTTCATGGTGCACCTGCATAAGGAAGTTGTCTGAACTGAAGTGGGGTAACAAGTACAGTAGTGTAATGTTTAGAGAAGCAATTGTGTGATGACGAAGTTGCTGGTTTGAAATGTGAAACCGGCTGGGAAAATCTGGGGAGGGAAAGTGAACAAGGCTCCAGCAACTGCCTTTTAGTTGGCCTCCAGCAAACTACTGAGCCCTCACCTGCACCAGAGGAGTTGCTCAGTGGCTGAACTGGGTTAGCCACAGGTGTGAAGATATGTGTATATGTAAACTTGCCTCCCCATGGCCTAAACTGTCAATCCAAATGTGTACTTTGTGTGTTTGCCTAGTTTAGAAGTGGTTCAAAAGCTGTTAAATACTGCTATCTATTTTCACAATAGACATAATATGTATCTTTTATCTGCAGGTGACAGATAAACGTCAAGGCGCCTCTGCAAGACTCCTTAGGGTGACATTTTTACAGCATGTGGACTTTGGATTCTGATAATGTATGTCAAAGTATACTGGCACATGTCAGTGTTAGGTTTTCTATGTCACACCTCAATGACATGATTACACTCTAAATGCATGTCTGAACATGAAGAGACTCACGTCTCCTCTTCACCAGACTCTTTCTGACCTCCCTCTATGCTTGGCCTTCTATTGTGCTCATCTGCTGATGTTTTAAAAGCTGAGATAACACACAAAAGCACACGCCAAATGAGGATTAAAATCGTGTTGGCTTCGCTCTTTGTGTCTTCCACGTGAACAATGGCACATTCCAGCCTTTGTAACCTGAATCACCATGTGGATGCCAAACAATTCATTGCCATTAGTCTGTGGGTGAAAATGACTATCTGGCTAGCCCAGCGTGTGACACAAACAAAAGCTGTCTTCAATATCATACTGTACATATGCTGCACTCAGATCATTGTCCAAGTTTATTAATGCTGCATATAAACTGAACTTGTTCATACAAAATGACTGTTTTAGTTGACCCCAACTACTGGTTTGTTGAAAAAATATTATAAGACCACAATTTTAAGAGTCAATATAGATCTATTGCAGAGTAGACAAAATGCATCAGAGGTGAAAGCTGTGACTCACTTGAACTGAGTCCATTTTAGACTTAGTGTTGCATCATTTTGTGCTCTGATGACTATGTTTGACATGGCAACATGGCAACGACAACAGGTCTTATATCTCTTAAGTATGATGAAATGTGGACTACCAATGGTTCAACACCACTTAATTTGCATATTCTAAGTACTAATATTTTAGTACAGGATTTGTTACCTGTGAGCTATGTAAAGTTAGAGCCAATTGGATTTTTTAGTGTGTTAAACGGTTTGCATACACATGAGTTCCTTCATTTTCAGTTTTTATGTGTCACACATTTTTCTCCATGGTGTAGCAAATCAGTGGTGCAACAGAAATGAATTGTCATGGAACGCGGTGGTTATAAGGTTATGGTACTGAAGTTGAAGCCTGTGTCAATATGACAAAATGCCCCACTGAGATGACAGCCTGGTATAAAACTTTAAAAATGTTTAGAACGGTTTCACATGAGTAAAGTTTAAAGTCTCTAAGACAGTGGTTCCAGAGAAACCAGTTTGTTATCGCACGACGACGGAACGAGACGCCTTGATAATATCATGAAGGACATTTTTGAGTTAAGTTTCAACGTGGTTCCTGGCGGTGAATAACCAACGTGTGGGTGCACCTTGCAGAGGAGACTTCAAGGTAACGTTACATTGCTGACTTGTTATACAAATAAACGGTGGGGCAGAGTAATTTCGTGAGTTATGTGTGTGATAGCTAAAACACTGTATATTACTGTGCAGGCATAGCATACAGTACAACGTATATGCAAAACAGCCAGTACTGAAACAAGCCAGACTAACGTTAAACTGTGTCCGGAACAAGAAACACCTACAATATATCATTTTCTTCATTGCAGCCTTAGCCGGATTATGTATAGCAGGCCTAATAGTGCAGATTATGCTAACTCGATGAAAAATCCCTATCAGTGGAGCTAGCACGATAACACAATCCACGGTTTCAGCCGCTGCTCCTGCTGTTTACCTACGACCTTACACCGGCTGTACGGCTCTCCCTGCCTTTATATTAGCGACCACAATTCACACTTCAAACAACAACCGGTGGTATTTTAGGTTTACTCACAATATTCCGCGATATAGAAAGAGACGACATAATTTTCCTCACACCAGTCCAGCGTTGAAGTCGGCCGCCCCCAGTATCCTTGCCTGTCTATCGAGGGAGCCATGATGGAAGAGGAGGAGGCAGAATCCTGCTACTAACGGATTTATAGTCCCATCACAGCAGCTGCACTCCTCCCTCACTGCACACACACACACACACACACACACACACACGGATGGGATCATGCGTTAACACACTGCTGACGTGCTTATACACACGTTGGTTCTTGAGAAAATACAGTTTTTACATTAAATATGAATACCATCAACACTGCAGCTAACACTAATGTCAGCAGCGCCCAACAATACTACCACTACTACTACTACTACTACTACAAATACTAGTACTACTACCACTAGCAGTAGTAGTAGTACCATTATAGTAAGAATTGCTATAATTATTTCCACAATTACTACTACTATTACCATTACAACCACAACCACCACCACTTTTACTATCATTATTTAAGTGTGTGTGTGTGTGTGTGTGTGTGTGTGTGTGTGTGTGTGTGTGTTATAAAAAGAGAGAAATTATGCATAATTAAAAATTATAGTCTTTCTGCAGTTTCCTTATGAGAAAGAAGTATTATGAAATTTAGAAGCATAAAAATGTCACAGAGATCAACTTTGTTCTAACGTTTAGGAATATTATAGTGAGATCATAGAAAACAACAAATACCATACTATTACAGTATGTTTACTATATACTCATTACTAAGATACACTGTAATTCCCTACAGGAATATCATATCTAATCCTTATCTAATCATCCTTACCTATTATACACTTGCCTACTCATTTGGCTTGAAATCATAAAAAATGAATGATCAATTGTATTTTAATGGTTGAAATACATTTTATTAGTTTTGACATATTAAATAAAGTGAAAGTAACCATATTATGGCCTGGTCTAGATTAGGTTTTTGGCAAAGCAAGTAGGTCTTCAGTAATCAGCATTTTTTTTAATGCACTTTTGTCAACTTGAAAAATGTTCACGAGGGATTCAAGTAAACCTAGTAATCTAAATTTACTCCTTGATATAGGTTGGCCTTAACTGGTTTTGGTAACAATGACGTGCTTAATGGTGATGATTTTGGATACATTGTTTGCAATTTTGCACACATTGTGTCCATATTTTGGGAGAAATTACTGATTCATTCTTTGGTTTTTAACATTTCTGGAATGGTTGTTGAGCTGGTAACCTGTTGCCTTTGGGTGATGCATACAGTTCTGATCTATATAGTTCAGTATTCATATTGTATTCTAACTTAAAGGTTTAATACCATCTGTTCTAGTTTTTAATGTGCCATTTTATATTGATGGACTTTATATTTTTAAACAAATGTTTTTCAGTGAATCAGGAGCAATGAATCTTCTCACTGACTTGTGCAATATGGCATGATTCTGCTATTAGAAGAACACTAAGTCATGGGAATCACCATCATTTACTGGCATAAATACTATGGGAAGAAGCTACATAGTTTTATTTCAAGTCGGCCAGCCAGTGTATTCTTTCAAGTTCACTTCATCGTATGACCATAGATTATTGAAAGTTTCCTTTACGAACCTTAATAAATTATCTAGCATGTAAACAACACTTCTCTTATAACTGAGCATGTAAACCTTGGAGTAGCTTTTTCACTTATCCTGCAGGTGGCGTGAGACACTTAAAAAAGTCCCAGAATATGACAATGACAATACAAAAATCTTGTCTGAGCTGCTGGTCTCTTTTGATCCCATAAAAGATACATCATTAATACTAATCTTTAGTCAAGTCAGTTCAAATGTGCTTCTGTGATTATTGGAGTTTAAATGCTGGTGAAGTGACTGATTTGCAACAGTTTCCATCTTGATCCTGGTGCAGATATTCAGGTGGTATGTTGTAAATGTTGTGGGCTTCAGTAAGTGCTTTGCTCATCCAAGTTAGGCATCTGCACTCATCTTTCATGGATAATAGGCACTATAGCGGTCTAAATATTTGGAGTTTAGAAATTCATTGTTAAGGTATGTATACCATGTATAGCATTAATGCACATCTGTGACATTCCTTGCTAAACTGTCCAGGAGGTCATGAAAATCCCATGGATGGAATTTTCTCATGGAGTTTAGCTGGAAAATCCCAGTGGATCAAGCACTGACTTCTGCATTACCAATGTTAAACAAAACTGAATAGAAGAATCAGAAAAAAATGAGTCAAAATGTGTTTTCTTGTTTTGTTTTGTTTTGTTTTGTTTTTTGGTAGCAAAAATGGAAATATCATCATCACGCATATGGCACTTTATGTTTGTTTTATGCTTTTATTGTAAAAAGAGGAAGTTTGTAACAGTCTCATAACACTCCAATGTTTCAAAGGGTCTGCTTGCTACAAACCTTGAGCTGAAATGTTACCAGTTTGCCAGTGTAGACTAGTGCTTTCAGGGTAGATCACTACCAAACCAAACAGCAATGCAGCCCATTGGTCAGAAAATAATGTGCAAAAATTTGTGGAAAATCTTTGGGCTTTACAAATTAAGAGTATCATGAGAAGGCACTCACAACTGACAAGGTATTTGGTGAAGGTTAAACAGAGAACATAGCAAAACTGTCTCCGAAGTAACATTGTTGTATACGTATTGCAGTAATTGTTGTGGTCATCACAGAAACATTTTGTACTGCCACACCTTGATGATAATATATCATATAGATTGTCCTCTTACTTACACGCAATTCAAGTAAACTGTGACCAACACAGATACAAGAAAGAAGAGAAATGCTGTTTTTACATTTAATAAGGCAATACCCAGGGAAATCATACTTAATGTAAGTATTCAATCCATAATGTGATCTGCTATTACATAACAAAAATGTCACAGAGATGCCAAAAATTTTCCAAGATTAATTTAAGTTTTTGGGCAATGCTTTGTTCACAGGACAAATTGCACAAAAAATATCTCTTTAGTCATGTATTGCGAAATACTGTTAACATATTGATGATGTAACGGAATGTACGTGCGGGATGTCAAATGTACATTTCATTTCCCACTTCTCTCTTCATATTGCAGTAGAAAATATACTCTTACACACACACAGACACATAGTCAAACATTTAACTTAGAAATTAAGGCCACCAGATGGTTATAATTCATCTCTCATCTTTTCGCCTTTAGGCCGGACCATCCTGCCGATGAAGAGGATGGAGTTTGTCTTCTGGTCCTTCACCAGGAAGATGAAGGGGTGGTCGGCATAGAAAAGCTTGGGGCTTTTCAGCTTGTCTGTGGCAAAGATGGCGGTGTCGGCGGGGTTTCCATCGGTGTCCCACTCCATGGCAGAGGCATGGAACAGACTGGACAGGTAGAGATCCTTCTTTCCAGAGATGTTGGACAGGTCAGCCTTGGTTTTGTCCACAGCCTCCGTCAGCCCCAACTCCCCGAGGTGTTTCTACACAAGAGAAGAGAGAGTTGTGTTAAAGTGTGTAAAGGCGCTAAGTCAGGAGGTGAAGCCCTGTGAATGACATCAGAAGTCGTTACTGGTCCCCTAACTGATGCCGCATCATTTACCTGCAGGTTGTGGCTGACTTCCATGCTCACTTTGGGCAGAGACACAGCTACAGCAGTCTCCTTCAGCTTGCCCATCCAGGTATCCAGCTGCTTCTTGGTCAGCATCTTCTCTAGTCTCTCCAGAGGCTCCAGATGGTAGGTCATGATGAACACCAGGCTGGACTTCTTATGGGCCAGAGGCATGCTCAGGACCAACAGTTTATTGGCTGTATCCTCATAGAAGCCATAGAGACCTGTGGATACATATTCAGAGTAAATTAGGAATACTTTTGTAGTGTATGTATGTTGTATAAGGATAAGGCATCTTTGTTTACAACCACTTCATGGGAATCTCATTAATCTTATTCAGTGATTTAGTGGGAACACATATTGTGATTTATAATGGCGAAGGTGCCAGAACTGGTTGTCCATATCAGCTATATAGCACATTCATGATTAAGAATGGGTCAAAACTTAGGTCAGGTTTCATTACACTGTAAAAATGAAAACATTGAGATAACACAAATTATTAAGGCAACATTATCAAGATAGATTGAATCGATTTTTGGGCTTTTCTCAACTTTTGACTACTCCTGTTGACTTTACTAAAATTTACAACAGACACACAAAGCATGCATCTTGTGGTAACAGACGTGAAAACCGCGTAGAAGAATTATTTTCAGTGTGCACATGCACACGCTGAAAAAAAGTCTGCCGCATTTGCAACTCAAAAATCCTCGACATACTGTTTTGAAATTACTTGTTAGGGCAACGATAGAGAGATTCTGCTGTATGGTTTTTATTAGTTGGAAATGGCAGAGCTCTATTTTTAAGTCAGATTAATTTGAAAATTTTCATAAGATCAACAATTGCTAGTATCATTTTTACAGTGTAGGTGTTGATGTAATATTGCTATCTGTGGTTAAACAGTGGAGTGTAAATTTATTAAGCAAATATTTCATAATTAAAGCCCACCAAAATATCACTTTTATTTTCCACCCCTTTGTATTATCTATCATTTCTTGTGATTTTGACCCTCTTCTAGGTTTATCTTGTCCGGTACAAGCAAAGGAGTAAAGGAACTCGCTTGCAGTAAAAATGTATTTATTCAGTGATGTTTCCAATAATGAGGTTTGCTATGTAAAAAAAAATGACATACAGTACAGTGGTATGCACCTTGAAAGCTCATAAACATACCATGCAACTGTTATGAAGCGTTTGTTATGGTGTTATGAATCTGTAATAAGCCAAATGTGATGTAAAATGTTACAGATTTATTAATCAAGGCTTTATAAGGGCTGTCTCTACCTACCTGTGCGGTGCATCATTGGAACTGAAATAGTGTAGCCACGGGACGCCAGGAAGCCACGATTGTCCACCATCTTATGATGGAACTGTTCATCCCAATGAGCTGTTAAAAAAAATCAAATTAATTTTGGAAATTATAAAAGGAGTAACAAACATTTGGTAAGGTGGGTTTTCATATGGACTCACGTTTAAAAAACATAGCATTGATGATCATGGCACCATCAGTCTTCTCCACATCCTTGGTGACCTCAGGCAGTTTGCCATCAGTGGACTTGGCTGCCCACTCATTGATGGAGTTCACAGCACTCTTCTTATCTCTAAAGTTTATTTTGGAGTGGTCACAGTTATAGTGCTTCTTGCTACTCTTTACAAAAGCATCAACAAAATTAACCGAGCTGGGCCCGTACAAGCGGTTGCTAATCTTCCAGGTAACATTGCGGGTCTTGGGGTCGCTCACTTCAGTCAGGAGTTCGGCCAAACCAGAATGCAGCTGCTCATCTTTGACGTTATCGGCCTTCAGGATGGTCTTTACCTGGGAGGCAGTGGAGGCTTTGCCCCCAAGGGCCACCAGGCCCAGAGAGGAGGCCACCACCACAGGGGAGATGAGGATGTTCTCCATGTCCTTCTCCTTGGCCATGCTGTGATAGAGACTCAAAGCCAGGTTGGCACTGTTGTCAGCCAGGGTGGTGGCGTGTTTACTGAGGACCTTGTCTGCTGAAGCAGAGGTGGCAGCTGAAGCAGCACTGGCCAATAGGGCCAGGGCTACCAGGTTTGTCACCCACATGGTGTAACGCTAAGTGGTGAGTACCTATGAGGAGACATGAGGACAAAGATCACACACTGGCCTTAGTATGTTTCTAACTCAAGAAGTATGACTCCATCTTTCTCTGTGAAGGGGTCCTTGTCACTGAATGCTGTTTGTACTGTTTTCAGTTTACAGTGTTCAACTATGTGCTTAAAATTTAAGTGTCTTTTTCTCCTTGATTTGTCTCAGATCAGGATGGCTATGTTGTAACAGGCCTATATTAGGTTTTACTCTGCAGTTTTCCTAGATGATAGCTTTGGGAGTTGGGTTAGGCATGCCATTCTCAGTAGTCTTCTCCAAGGATACCTCAATGCAGGCTCTTAGGTCCTTTAGCTGCCACGTAGGCAGCTGCAGGATGTATTTAAGCCAAAACATTGGCCAGCAAGATCTAAGTAGTTCATGACTTGGCAACACACCAGAGTTATAACTGAATAAAGAATTCAAACACTCCCTTAAAGCAGAATTAAACCTTAGTCTGGTTGGTGCTGGTTGGTTCTTATTTGTAAAACGCCTGGAGTTAACCACAGTCTATTTGTGAGTGAATAAACCATTGTGTCAAGAATCTTTGCTCTGCTCAGGAGCTTCACAGACAAGTTTCAACAGGCTCACTAAGCTATAAGGTCGATGCAGAAAAGATAAGAGTGGTACTGGAAGGGTCTTTTAAAAGGCTTATAGTTGTATTTTTTGACAGTTAACAGAAGGCTTCACTACTCTCAGCTTTGCAGTAGTATCTTCAACTTAATACTGAAGGATCATACTTTTATGTATGCCTAATAATAGCAACTTTAGCATTTGCTAACTGTTTTAGCAACTGAGGCTCCATACCCTTATTTCTCTAGTTGTCTTATTTCTTTTGTTGACTCACTGACCAATATTGTTAGATTCAATTTTGGGGTACTTTCAATGAAGTATTAGAGAACTTTTTGTAAATTATCCCATAATTTTAGCACAGCAAAAGCATTATGAAAACATCTGAAGATCCTATTCATCTGAATGTTCTATGCTCTCCAATCATTTCGAACCACTGTGGTGTAGAGCTCTTGTAAGCCATTACTTTTAAGTCTGCTGTCACGTACAAATGTAAAAAAAAAATATGGTTCCTCTCATCTGACGTGAAACTCAAACTATCAGTCAACACTGATGCAGTATTAATGAGTTTAACATGAATGCTTTTTGTGTTGTTTTTCATGTATTATTAAAGAGGGTGTATATTGGAATATGTAGGTAAAAAAAATTGTCTCCTGTTGTAGACAAAATGAGGTCAAAAGTTCATTTCTTGCTAAAGATGCACATGGTACACTACATTCAAATGTTTCACATATTTGCACAACCAACTGCATAACTGTTTAATTACACTTCTACATTTGCTAAATATGCCAACTCTCAGATTTTCATTTATATGTATTAATTATATGTGATTATATGCAAAACTATAATTATTTTTACAAATTTTTTATACTTTTTCATACCTCTAAAACTTCACAAGCAACTTGACTGGGCCACACTGCTCATCCACACTGGAATGCATATTATCACTTTATCATGTGCCATAGACAGATACTTTAAATTTGAAAGATCTATAACCATGCTTTGGCAGAGATTTCCCACCAGTTGAACACTGACCAGGGTACTTTACCCCCTCCCCCCTCTTACTCCCAGCACTTTTTCTTACCTTATTAGGCTCTTTCAAAAATTCAGCTTAAGTTGGCTGCTCCCTTTGCTTACAAATGAATAGATCCTTCGGCACTAGTCTACACTAGATAAAGCTGATTTTTCTGTAGGTAGGGGAAAAGGAGAGTAAGAGAGAAGTGCAGAGATTTTCATGCAGAGGGAGCTGTCTGGGCCCACCCATGGTATCCAGTTACTGGGACTGTGGGAGAAAATCCTCCCCCTCCAGGTCCTAAAGCCTGAGATTTGGCCCATTTGGAGAAATCAAACACCAACCATCTTGCTGACAGACTTATTTTTCACTGGTTGTAATAAACTATACCAAACAGCACTTAGGCACTTAAGAATCTACCCTTTCTTTTAAATATATCTATGATATATCTATATCAGTATTTTACAAGCATGAACAAAAGTTAAAAACCAGAGATTCTAATCCGTGCTGTAAAGTGTGGAGCTGTTACAATGATATTAAAATTAAGGTAATCTTCGTGGACATAGGGTGTTTGTCTGGACTTTACATCAAAATAACATATAATATAGAAATGGCATCATTTACAAAGCAGTATAGATGTATTGATGATTCCAGTGGTTGCACCACTGATGGGCTGTTGCTCTACCACAAAGAACTATTTAGAAAATCTTGAAGTGCTAATGTTGAATGTGTGCAAAGTGAGACATGTACTGCTGGTTCTGCAGGCCTGCCCTCTGATCATATTCATGAAAGGCAAGGCCCACTAGTACTCAATACTGTGGTGTTTTTGCACTGAGAAACTTTCATCCAAATTGTGTCCAGTATTATAATGTCTTTTTACTTGGATTTTCTGTTGTTGAATTTTGACTTTCTGCAGGTGGCACTCCTTATTCATTTATTCATTCATTTTGTCCATTCAGCCACGGTGGCTACTACTCAGCTCAGTTCTGCTGTTTATTTCAAACAATGAGGAAATGTAAAATGCATCACGTCCTGTGCACCACAAGATCTTCCCAGGAAAGACCTACTGTAGGATGAATGACTATTGTGTTACCTGAGCTGGTGATTTAAGTGGCAAAACTTTATATCACAGACACTGACTTTATATACAACAAAAAAACCTGACACCATAAAAAGGGAGGTAGTGGTAGCAGCAGCAATGCAATGCACTAAAAGACTAAAGAATGCACTAAACCTGAATCGAGAAATTAGGTCACAGTATGGCAGCTGCTAGCTAGCTGCAGTGGAATGTAAACTGTAGGAGACAACAGGAAGTTGTTTTAAAGCGTGGCAGTCTAACCTCAACATGAGAAAGACATAACCTCCAGCTACAGGTTTTATACCGTGGTGTTACATTACAAGGCAGACTGCTTTGTCTCAGATAGCTCAGATGGTTCAGCCAGATTTACCACAGAAATGTGCTGAACTTAGAATGTAAGTAAGCAACTCCCCCAACTTTGGTTCATAAAAACCACACTGGGTCAAAGGAGGATCAGATTTAAGATGGCTTGTCCCAGCTACTGTGGTGATTATTTCCACTATATTGATTTTTAACGCTAACTTTGTGAACAACAACTTCCTTGATTAAACAGGAGAATCACTGGCTGTTGAAATGACTGAATAATTTGCTCCACCCATTAGACACGTTTGTCATACTTTCCTCTAAAAAGCCAATGTAAGATCTACATTTAAAAACCATTCACTAGAGGATGCGAGAGATATTGTATAAAACCATTCTACATTATTCAGTATAAGATACAGAGACTGAAAGTTTTCCTTTGTTGCTCGCAGCTTGAGTCAAACTCCCCTTGACATGTAATGCACACAGCTGTAAGACAATGAGGGCATTGAAATGCACAGCAGGAAGAATGTGAGGAAACAGGCAGAAGCTTTATCAGATTATCTCTGAAGTTTCTATATGAGGCTCATGTGATCAGTTGCAGGATCACATCTTTGTACGGAGTTTCATGAAAATGCTCATTCAAAGCTCCATGTTTTCCATAGCTAACATCTCATGCTACTACAAAGTTAATCTCTATGTTACTTACAAAATATCTGTGCCATAAATTTTCCTCAGTATGCACAAATCAGAAGTGCATAATGGAATGCTTTCCTTGCTTCCTATATAGGAAGCAAGGGAATTGAAACTAGATGCTCTTGATGCTTTTTTCCCATGAATTCTTCTTTCCCTTTTCCCTGGTGTCGTGTGTATCCACCCCAGCCTGGAGGTCGGCTCTGTTTAGAATTAGATCAGGCAGGAAGTTACAGGAGAAACGGATGCATGTCCTATTCCACTGCCCTTGTTTTCTAAAGCTTGTTACTATTCATATGCAGCTGCTGTCATGCACATTGGCCCTCATGTAAAAACCATTAGTAGATGCATAGATTTGATCATGGATACACCCAAAGGGAAATAGAGGAAAATTCTGATTAATGTTCTTCATTCACTTTCAATTATTTACACACACACACACAATTGTAGATCCACCGATTCAGAGGGGAAATTTAGTTTATATTCATATCAGTAGCACCAAATTGTCGGTCTTTCAG
Organism: Neoniphon sammara; assembly: GCA_900302535.1. Taxonomy (NCBI): domain Eukaryota; kingdom Metazoa; phylum Chordata; class Actinopteri; order Holocentriformes; family Holocentridae; genus Neoniphon; species Neoniphon sammara. Next base: position 41,357 of record OMKZ01042991.1, read on the forward strand.
TCTGTACTACAATATGAGTTTTCATTTGAGCATTTCATTTTTTACCAAGATTATCTTAAATAATTATAAGCCCCTCTTCATAACACAGCTCAGATTTACAGTTTGACACAATGAGTTTCCCCAACACTTTTACTAGTCTATAAATACATGGCAGTTTGATATACAGCAAGTATGTCATTCTTTGTAATTGTCATATGTCCCTGTTGAATTGTGCGATGAATATAGTAACTGTTGACATCAGTTTTATTAAGTCCCTCTGTGCTTATCCAAAGAGTTTGCTGTCTGGTCCCAAAGTCTCCCAGCTTAGTCATCTTTAACTATAGAGCTAACGCTCTGTTCATGGGTACTGGGAGCGATTTAGAGAACACTACACACTGACATCGTAGAAATGAATGGGTTGAAGCTGTTCAGGAAATTTCAGTTGCCCTCAGCTGCGACAGAGTGGTTGAAATGCAAAGTTGGATTAGCTGATCATTGCTGTCTGGATGTTCTTCTGGCACATAACTTCTTCTGTTGTCAAAACTGTAAAACAGATTAAAGTTATCCTGCTGTCTGATCTAACGTCAGCCCACGCCCTAACAGCACCCACCCTTACCAAAACATTACCATTACCTGTCATACTCTCAAGGTAAGGCTGGGCAATATATTGATGTTATATCAATATCATGATATAAAACTAAATATCATCTGGGATTTTTGATATCGTAATATCATGACATAGTATAAAAGTTATCTTTTCCTGGTTTTAAAAGCTGCATTACAGTAAAGGAATGCAATTCTCTGAACTTACAAGACTGTTGTAGTTGTTCTGTTATTTGCCTCTACCTGCTTAGTCATCATATCCATATTACTAATAATTGTTTAACAAAAACCTCATTGAGTAAGTATTTTCCAAAAGCATGAATAGTTTTCTCTTTAATATCATCACAATATCAATATTGAGATATTGGATTTTGTCCATATCGCCCAGCCCTACGTAAAGGACACACAGCTTGTCCAGTCTGAAGTCAGCAAGATTCACTTGGGACTCAGAGAACTATGCCTTAACATCACGCAACCAACTCCTAAGTCTGACCAGAAATGCAGTGTGTTGTGTTTGAAGCTGCATTAGAAGAGCTACAATCCTCAGTTATCAGCAAAGTGCAGCAAACAGACAGACCAACTTCCCCAACACACTGTGCCAGCAGCCAAGACTGCAAGCCAACCAGCAGGCACGCCCTCTGTTTTCAGAAAAGCAGGTCTCTCCCAACAACATGGAACTGCTCTTCAGGCCCAGTGATCTATTCCAGAAACTATTTTGTTGTTATATCTCAACATGTTTGTGCATATCACCAAACATTATCTTTTCAGAATCCATAATCATCATAGACAATCACACTGTGATACTGTATCCTCTCAGGAATGAACAAAACCAGTGATAAACAGCAGGTAAGGTCGCCCTCTGGTGGGAGAAATTTTGAATTGCATCTGAGCAGTGGAAGTAATTCCCATGACCACTAGAGGCTGACTAAGAAACACCTGGGTCATAATAAACCAGCATTACCAATAATAATACTACTACCACTGCCACTTCTACTACTACCAATAATAATGCATCATCATCATCATCTACAACAACAACAATGAACTTATTTGAAAACCTTTCTAATACTTCAATTCAAGTCAAAATCAATTGTCCCACCCCTCCCAAACTGTTAAACATGTGACAGGAGCATCTATACAAACACTCAAAGTAAGAAAGGTCCTGTGATTTTAACGACAGAAGACTCTATTGACTGTCCTCCAAAAAAATATGTACTATAGCTAATCTAGATATGTAACACATTTATTTAACTTTTTATTTTAGGTTTACTGAATTCGCTGTCGTTCTTGTTGATATCCACATGCTAACAGAGTTTCTTCATCTGTAGAATATCTGTCTGAGAGACGGTCAGAAAGTCTCTGTTACTGCAGTGGTGGTGCACAAGATTAAAGGGACATGACGTAATCATCCCAAGACAGAGGTTAATCTCTGACTGCTAGGCCTGGAATAGATCTCTCACAAGAAGTTGCCCATGTGTTCTACCTCTTTGCCAGGTAATTTATGTTGGTAATAGATGGCCTCCTGGGCCTAGGAACATATTCATATACACAAAAACAATTTTAATTCTTGCTTCTGGAGAAACACTTCATCTTATCTCTGAGACCTTCGGGTTAAGATGTTGGCGTTCCTCTGCTCATCTCTTCTAAGTGGAAACTCCTTAATCCACTTTGACTCGCCTGAATCTTCATTTCAATTTTGCCATAACTTTAGGCCACCATACCCCACATTCAAACCACTGTACTTCATTAACCTCATGCCACCACAGCTCTTGGTCTGCTTGGTGAATTCTGGGAAACACTGTTGACATCTCCTGCAGAGAGGACCAATGCTCGACCTGCTTGGCCACTTCGACGCTCTCCTGCAGAGAAGTTTAATTCTATTATTCCTTTCTGGTCCTCTTTTGACCTCTCGCTCTTGGCGTCTCCACCCACACTCAAAGCTGGCTTTGGACTCGACTTAGCCTTCTCCTAATCATGCTACACCTCTGACCTCTGTTGTTACCATCATATCTCCGAGTAAGTGTCCTTCTCAACCCCTCTCTTTCCCACAAATTCCTTCATCATATCACCAGTGAGCACAATCTGTCCCTCGATCCTGTCCTTACTCAGCCAGTTCCAGCAGTTCTACATTTCTCTCAAATCCTTTAACCTTCTTTGTCCCCAATGCTAAAAACCTGCCTGTCCATCTAGACCTGGCCCTGTGCCATCTCAAACCCTGAAAATGGGACAAACAAGGCCGCAGGCAGCTCAGAGGAAGTGGTCCAAATCTCTGCTGACCTCTCCCTCACTTTAAGTACTACCTGTCCTCCTCATGACGTCTCCTCCTCCTTCCTCTAGACCATCATTGCTGATCTGCCTGCCTTTCTGCAGCTATCAACAACTCCTTCCTGACATCAGGCCCCATTGAATCTGCCTTAGAATCACACTGTCAACATTCAAAAGCCTCTCAGTTGGTCAAAATCCAGACTCTAGGAAACTGTAGCTGTAATGACACACACTTTTTATTTTGCTTGCTAAAATGTTTCCTAAAATGTTTCATGTCTGAGTTGAATGAATCAGCTCCTGAATGAAATTCAGCAAAAAAAAAAAAAAAAAAAAAAAAAAAATCTCTCTGTAGGTAATAATTAGTCATCACTCACGACAAAGCCTTTGGCCAGTGCTCACCATACTTCATCTGGTAATCTGTGACTTTAACATTCAGTATTAGATTGTGAATTAAATCAAAACTGCCATAAGTATTCAGGAGTTTGGAATTATTAAAGTCTAAGCTAAACCATGTGTGGACAGTAATGGTTTTGTGGGAAATAATTAGACACCCTTTACACCCTGTTCATCTGCAGAAATATCTTATAATTTAAAGTTTCACTTAGTCTTAAATTCTGTGTCTATAAGCAGCTGATTTTCCCTGGTTTTCAGTACTTCATACTAGTGATCTGTTTTACACTTTACAGATTCAACAAGAGAAACTACCAATTTTATTATTTATTCCATTGGCAGAATGTTTTGAGGAAAATATGATTCTAGGACTAAGTATGAGCCTGACCGACTTGTTAATGGATGGACAATTTGGGCAGTTCACAGATAACTCACAATGAATCATGGTTTCCACCTCAAATCAGGTCTGAATTGTTGATCAAAACGCTTTTGGGGGGAATAATTACAGTATTCACACAAATCAATAATAACACTAACAGCCCACAACCCAAATGTCCGGCTTGCTCTGAAACTGCTGCCTCTGCCCTGCTGCTCAGGACGCCCTCTGCATTTACCTGGGACAGAGAGATGATCTACACTGCAAAAAATATCCATCTCAACAAACTCGTCAGCAACCTACTGAGTCTTCACAGTTATACTTTTCATTAAACAAGTGAAAATAGCTGCCTGTGGGGGTCAGATAATTTCATCTGTTTTCCAAAGTAACTTGATTTTCTTCAATCAAGGGTAATTTTTTCATATTAGTACATAAAAATAATAATCGCTAGTTGTTTCGAGGAAATCCTTAACTGGAGAAAATGCTCTTGAACCAGAGAAATCATACTTTCCTGCTGCCGTGTACTTATTAATTCATTTGTTTGTTTGTTTGTTTTAATGACCACTGGACTTGAACATGCCAGCCAAGGATTTATCCAGCACTAAAGTCCATGGCACGGCGGATATTTTTTGCAGTGTGCTCAGCAGCTCCACCCACACCGTGTCGGACGGATT
>OMKZ01042992.1:0-20238 GCA_900302535.1 Neoniphon sammara
ATATTTCTCTGCATTAAAGGTGCTATGCTAAGTTGCCAAGACTCTAATTAAGTAAGAACCCTTTAGACTCAACCTGCCTGCTGTCTCTGCATTTGTATCATTTTCATCAATAAAACCATAGTAGGGTTAAAAAAAAAAGAAAAAAAAAAAAAATAAATCATTAGAAAATAATAAATCATTTGGAAATCTGTACTCTGTTTACAAATCTGTATGCACAGACTTATAAACAATATCCTTGAATTAGAAATCTTTACCCTCATATTTGTATCCTCACATTACAAATTTATACCCTCAAATTTATAAACTGATTTATAAATCCATACCCTCAGATTGAAGTTGGTGAATGTAAAGCACAATATAGATGCACTGAAGCAGACAAAGCACAAACATTAGCATTAATTATGTCCCTTTCTTAGTGTTTGTGGTAAACTTCAGATATACATTGATCTATGAGACACTGAAAGGTTGGCACGTGTTCGACAATGTCATTTGACAAAAATGCATCGGCTACATATATGTGTATATGCACAACCAACGTAATTGCATACATATACACTTAAAAATCAATAGGAATTTGCCATAATGCCACCTTTTGGAAAGAACGTGATTAAAGAGAAAGCGTTGGTATTAATCTTAAAAATAGATCAATTGGATTTACCTGCAATGTGACCATCTGACTATGAATTATGCCGAGCATATATGGTCGCTTTGCAGACAAAGGTCATTTGGGGATTGTGAAGGGGATAGAGGTACTGTTGACCAGTCAAAAGTGCATGTTATATAGTTTCAGCAATTTTGAGTAGTTTTAATCACTGAGTGATTGGTCGACCAATTCATAAACAATCTTTGGCTCTAACCGTGTGACGTGTCCTCGGGTTCAGTCGGGGAAGTTTGTCATCTTGAAGTGCCTCCAAATTGAAATGTGTAAAATATAAAATGTAAACCCAGAATATTGTAGAAATAATGTCCCGGCCGCAGCTGGCGGCAGGACAACATGCAGTGGAAAAGGCACGTCAGCGGCTTTACGTTCAGCTTCGTTTTCGTTGTATCGTATTTTACAAATAAGGTGAGTGTTTACTGCATCCGACTAGCTGTTAAGGTGAAGTTAGGCGGCAGTGGCCCGTTAAATTGTAACGGTTGACAACGAGCTCACACCCATATTATTTGACTGAATGAAATGGGCTTATTGTCAACGAAATTGTTTCACTCCCATTGACTTTCAGTAGCATTGCTAACAAATGCAAGCTGATTTCCAAAATACCCAACGCCAAAACAATTGAGCAAATGCTGTTTGTTTTTTTCGGGGGACTGAAAAAACTCCCAGTTGTAACTGGCCTATAGGCTAAGGCCATATTTCATATTATGCAATGTTTTCCACTACTTTTTTTCTTTTATGTAGGCTATCGATCTGTATCGGTGTTAATTAGAGTGGTGTACAGTAAGTGCACCAACAGATGACGCTTAAATTCCTGTATGGCCAGCTGACAGAAGATAACAGTGAGTGTGTGCAAGGCTGAGTCCTGTGTGTGCCGCCCTCCTGTAAAGACATAACGATATCTGAGTGAACAAAACCTTAGTGTTCACTGGTAAATTGGCACATAGACATATATGGTCCATAAACAGTACTTGAATTCAATAAAATCTCGGCTCATTTTGACGAAGGTCTATGTGAAAGACTGGCAAACTACCCGGAAAAGTTGACATTTGACTCAAGCTTGGTGTAGGGGAGACCGGGGGTAATTGTAACATGGGGTTAGTTGTTGCAGCATCAGTTCCACCAATCAGGGATAAACAAAGAGTTATGTGATCACCACTTTTGCATCCTCACCTCTTGATCTCATATGTACAGTTTCATGGCATGACATGATATGTACATAGATAGATAAATACCCTGTCTCTACATTTTAAGTACTTCTAAGGTCACTCCACGCACCAATTGAGGCATTTAACTGTTATTTGTATAGATTGAATCTGCTGTTCAGAGCCATTATTTTGAAATTAGACATTAATCCGTTCTCTTTTTTGCAGTTTGTCTTGTCTGTGTTAAAGTTCACATATCCAACCTTATTTCAAGGGTGAGTAGCTGGATGGAAATATATGATATTAAAGCACTCATAGTGTATTTTAGATGTTACTGAAGTGTGTCTACAGGTCTAAAAGACTTAACATGTTCTATAGCAATTTAACAGTTTCACAAGTCTTAAAAGTATCGCTGTTTCTTGATCAACTGCTTTTCTAATGACAAAACTCCCCTACTGCACAGACAATACTGTTTCTGTTTATTAATGTTATAATCCTACAGGCTTTTTCTTGTGTTGAAGCTGTTCTTCAGTTTTGCATTGAAAAAGTTACATTTCACATGTGGAACTCTTGCCACCTTGAAGTACTTTTTTATATATATATCGTTTAAATGATCTATTGTGTGAATGCTTTTTCTGACAAAGGCAGAGAAAACAAAAGCAGACTTCAAAATCTGCAGTTTATGCCATAAGCTATCATGCTGTTGTTTAGCCTCGTCCCTCACAAACACCGAACACATTTCTGTGTCCAGATGGCAGACACTTATTGGGGCTCTTCTGCTTCTACTCTCCGGAAAGCTGGGATGGGTGGAAATGAGCCGCGTTACCAGGTAATCTCACACATACTGGAACAAAGGAAGAGTAAGACTCAGGAAGTGAATGTTAGTTTTTGACGTTTGGATGTCCTCTTACAGATCAGCAGCTCTCTCCTGGCTTCCAGGGTCACTCCTCTTCGTAGGAAACATATACGCTGGTTCCAGGGCCTTATCACACATGGTACGTCATGTAGTCCCTCTGTCGTGGCTTTGGTTTTTCTGTAAATAATAGGCAAGGCTGTAGTTATGTGCAGTATGTATACATGTTGCATGTTAAGTGGTTATTATGGTTTTCATACTTTGTGCAATGGAAAAGATTTTCTGTAAAAGATATATTGTACAGTTTGTGTGCTGCCTCCATGTTGTATTTACATACTAGTGACAAAAATTCTCAGTCTAATCTGTTGGGCCAACCTCCTCAGATTGAATGCCTCTGTATGGTTAAAGGAGATGTTCCTTGAAATGCCATCTGTTTTTATTTTTTTGCTCCATTGCAGAACATTCCTTTTTTCTTCACTCTTCAAAATTCCTCCCACGTCGTCAGTTACATCATTCTCAAGGTCGTCCATAAAGACGTAAGTCCGCGCCACGGCTGCTAGACTTGAACATGGAAAATGATGTGTAGCGAGCTCGCTCCCTGCGTCTGATCTCACCTTAGCTGTGGGGAGCAAATGGAAGAAATAGGAGCACAAATTGTAGAAGCAGCCAGTCAGACACAAACACACCCAGGTCCTTGAACGCTGTCCTAGCAGCTTCGTACTGTATCGTATGCATCATGACACCATCACTGTATTTCACTGTGTACAGGCTTTGACGTGGTACTTTGATTTGTGTCTTGTCAGCAGAAGATGCAATGGCTGAAATGCTTAAGGTTTGTGTTTTTTTTTTCTGAGCAACAGTAAAATAGATGAATTAAATAAATAAATACAATCCAAAAATAGAAGGAAAAAAAAGCAAAGCCAGATATGAATTGAAAACAGGGCTATGTGGAATAACAAGCAAAAATAATGAGATCAAAATTAATAGCATTAAAAAAAACTCCTCCTTTTAACACCATCAAATCTATATCAATAAATAGATATGTTATCTAAAGCCTAATTTCACTTGGATTAATTTGAAGGTAGCCTAATTATGGCTATTACTTAAGAGCATGTGTCATTTTAATCCAGTACAAATCTGTCTGTTTGTCCCAGTTTTACTTGCACTTTTCTATGTTGGCAGTCAGCTAAGTCTAAAGTCAAGTATGTGGCAATGGAGCAGCTGCAAAGGAAAACGATTGCTGGTGAAAAAAATATATGTTTTTTTTCACCAGCTGTACCCATGATTGCAGAGATCCTGTATCCTGTAGGAAAAGTCCTCTGGAATTATGTACAGCATGTAAATACTGTATTACAGGGTAAGCTAGTCATCTAGTTTGAATAGTGCTTCTGAATCACATTTACATCTTGAGCAGTACACTAGACAGTTAGTGTGCAAAGATTAGTTCAATTTTTCATTCCAAGCAGTACATAGAGAACGATATCAACCTCGACTACTTTAAAAGCCCGTTCTACTGAATCAATCAATAACCTCATTTGTTTAAAATATACTTTAAGGTTTTATTGCTTGACATTAAGGCTTGTTCTGGCCCCAAGTTAGGTCTCAGATATCGTTTTTAACCACAGCTTGGTATCCTGGGGCCAAACCCTCCTGGCTGTTATCAAGTCGAGGCTAAAGGTCTTTACCGTCCAGCTAAACTCTTGGAAGGTCTTGCCTGAGGAGCCTAGGCTGGCAAAATCAATATAGCATTTTTACACACAGGCTTTTATCGAAGCCTTATATTCTCTCTGCGCTTTTTTTATGCTACTCCTCTCTAATACTGTTTTCAATTTATGTCTGGCATTTGGAGGTTTTACGGTTAGATTTTCTTGTTTTATTGTCTAGAAAGCACAGCTGTACAAATAAACTTGTCGTTATTCACCATGACCCCTGCATCAAGTTGAACATGTAAGAAGATAAAAACAAGGTAGTTTGCCAGTATTACAATAGGAAAAAAAACTATACTATGACAAATTACATGGCAACATCTTTGAAACATCTTTTGGATGTTTTCTCTCCCCCTGTAGTGTTTGTGTCATGCTGGTTTCAGCCATCAACCTTCCTCTCTATGATCCCCAGGTGAATAATTCCTTCAAATAGCCTATTTTTTAAACCCCTAGAGTTGGATGTTTATCTGACAGGTATTAAAGATGCACTATGCAAAATTTCAGAGGGTCACTTGAAGTGAGGACCCTTCAGACTCCACTGACAAAAAACCTAAAATGGAAATAATCTTATAATTTATCAGTGAGTGGGACTGCCAGTGAGAGCCATGTACCCTCAACCATAAATTACATGCTTATTCCACGTTTTTATCAGTTGAGTCTAAAGGGTCCTCGCTTTAGTCGACCCTCTGCAACTTTGCATAGTGCACCTTTAAATTTTTTACTTAATTGAAGAACTTTTTTGCCACTCCAAATCTACTCTGCTTAGCATCTTTGCCTACTTTACAGTTTGACTTGAACAGTTACATGTGGGCTATTGGTCATCTGTCCTGCGTTGGTGAGTCTGAGTATCACAATCTGTGCTGTTTCTTTATATATCCCCTTTGTCATTTCTGCTGGGGGCAGGGAAAAGCTGACTGCCTGTACAGTATGTTTCTGCAGGCTTATGCATGAACATAATTTCTGAATTCAGGCTTATTGCACCGAGTTAAAAGACTAAAACACAGCTCTATTTGTGCAGAAATGTGTTCACAGCCAAGAACAACCACTTCGGTTTTATCCAAATTTAGTTCAAGGATGTTTTCGGTCAGTCCAATCCTTTGACATCAGCTTGAAGGTCATGTACTGAGATGCTTTGCTGTCAACTGAAATGGGCAGAACTGCATGAAGATAACAGGAGCAGCTGAGAACTGAGCTTGGACTCTCTGCATATTAGAACAATCAAATTTAAAAAATAAATAAATAAAATAAAATGCTTGACATTTAGCCCCCAATGAAACAGAACGTTAATATTTACACAAGAGGAACCAGGCCTCTCAGCCTCTGATAATACATTTCACAGAATTTGGGACAAAAGAGAGAGACATGATGAGGAGTGATGAATTTTGATAGAAAATATAATGTGCCTTTATTCTCAGGTGCATACAGAGTGTTCCAAGTTCAGCACAAAACCAGTCATCTGAGGTAAGTCTTAGCACAGACATATGCAAATTTGATGGTAATGAACAAAAAAAACAATATACTTACTACAAATGTGCTGGAAAGTGTGTTTATGAATGCATGCTGCTTCTATACTAAGCCTTACATAGGGACAGTGTATACATTTGCATTAATGTTGTCACCTGCTTTTTGACTTTTTCAATCTGAAAACTATGTAAAGGTTTGAAAAATTTCAAGCTACGTAAAGTGAAATATTTTCCAGAATAAAAAGGCTTAAGGTACCTTCCTCTGTGTTGACTTTAAAACTAGATGTATCACCTGTAACACCAGAGTCATGTATTTTGACCCTGAGGTAACAATGAAAAGGTTCAAGTGGGCTCCTGACACTGAATGAGATTTTTCATTTTACACTTTCTAAACACCACATTTTCTGGTGATGAAAAAAGAAGAAATACCAATGCCATGTATTTCACACTGTGTACCATAAGTGATATACTGGCATTTCATAGGAGTGACATGATGCTTTTCACACTTTCTGTCTAGTGACCTTGAGCAGCAGTGCATTAACTACCTGTTCAGGTAAGGATATACACTCACCCCAGTTTCAGACTTATCTTCGACAGTGGAGTTTTCCATGTGCACAAAGAGTTCCTGCCATTCCAGGCACCTGAAATAAAAGGAAGATTATTTAATTATGACTTTTAGCAGAATTTATCTCCTCCTAAAAACGGGGAGTTCGGAGTGTCTTGGTTTTGTTTTCCTTCCAAAACACAGTATGGGCCCAAAGCTAGGCTAAGATGTGTGTATTTTATTCATTTATTTATTTTACATAAATATCTTGCTTAGTGCAGTGTATTATCAATGGCTAATGACTAACGCTGTCCCTGTCTTAAAACATTAGTGTACTGCTGCTGGCCGTTGCTGCTCACCCTTCTGGTAAGAGTTTTCTTATACACATTTGTAGCATATTCTGTAAATAAAACCATTTTCCTGAGTGTTATTGTGACTTCTGAAAAGAGGAGGAAAATCCAGAGACGGTCAGCCTCCGCCAGCTTGATGCAGACTTTTGTCCTATATTTGTCTCATCTAAGTTTTACAGTTCATTAGCATAACTTAGAATTCAAACACGGTCTGCTGCATGGATTTTTACATTTATTGGTGATGAAATCTACATTTGTACCTGGCTGACAACCTTTGGTCCTCTATAGGTGATCTCCTGGGTGCCTTAGAGTTCCCTTTCCTTTGGTCCTACACATTTCACTGTGGTTGCTGTGCCAGGTTGGTCTAAAAATTCAAAGCACACGGCATGATAAAAATAAAAATGATAAAAAATGATCTTTTAATGTAGATGGAATAAAGGGCAGAAAATTCTGTACTTGATTGTCTTCATCAGAGCGGGCTTCTTCTCATTGTGTGTAAGCTGGTAGAGGATTCAAACTGAGGATTTTCTAAGACAGTTAAAGCACCACACACTATCTTTAGCAAGGGCCCTTGCCAGGTAATAGCCTACGATTTAAGACCTTTTTTTTTTTTTTTTGCAGAATTGAGGTTCAGCCAAAGAATCTGTGCACCTTCTTGGTAAACGGGAATAGCAACAGTAGAACTCTGCAGAAGAGAAATGTAGAAATGCCGGGGGTGTCTTGAAACAGAGCCCAGACTTTTGTTAATGCAAGCAGAGCAGAGATGCCAGAGCGGTGTGTAAGAACATTAACATGAGCAACTTCTGCGGGCTTGCAGGTGACATCTGCTCAGTACCTGGAGATAAACAGGTCTGTGGCAAATACTACCAGTAAAATGTTTCTAATGAGCTTTCCAGTAACAGCAAGGGCTCAGCATTTACATGCTGTTATTATCTAGAGCAACTTAAAATAAGTGAGCAGTAAGGGGTTCTAAATACATGGCTGTTGAAGAAACTGGACCACCATTAAGAGACCAACATTTTTTGTTAGTGTCATTAGAGTAGGTGTCTTTCTTCAAATGATTGATTTTAATTTGGAGCAAAACTCTTCCTTTAGTGCCTTTTAGTGTTTTGTAGCAACTCATTACCTTCTAATAGCTAATTGTGTCTCTTATTTCACAGTGCTTTGCTGGGGTTTTTGCTGCTATTGGCCACAGTCAAACTAAAGAGTGGCTTGTCCATTGAGCACTGTGGGGTCTGGACCTTTTTGTCTAAGGTAAATAGGTTTTTTAAAGTTAATTTCTAGTATTTACAAGTCTGAATGTAACTGAAGGTCTTAGAACGCTATCCTTCGGTGACAACTATTAATTGAAGGGATTTGAAATTGCCGCAAGAACTACTACTTAAGAGTTGTAACTTCATTATCCTGCCACTCTCTCCTCCCAGGCTACTGCCATCTGTCTGTCCCCGTTCATTTTCAACATGGACATTAACGCTCCATCGCTTATGTGGTGAGTATTACACCAATCTGCATTTCTCTCTTTGCTGCTTCTCGTTCCAAGACAACTACAGGGTATTTACAGGTCCTTAAAAGCTTTAAAATAAATGACCTAAAATCAAGGCCTTACAAGTATTGCAAAGTATTGTTTTTTGGCATCTAAAGTTTCATTGTGCGGCATGTTCATTCTTATATAGAACAGGGTCAGTAATACAATATACATCCTACACACAAACTGACTTAATGTCGCTTTATGTAATGTACTACTGTCCTTCATGTTATTCTTTAGTTTATTTAGCTACGTCCGACCAGTTTTGTTTTTTAAATCAATTGTATATTCAATTTTATGCAGCATTAAAGAGGTCTTGGAAAGTGACTTAATTCTTGTGTTGGTTATTTTGATATTGCAGTGTGTTCTTCAGCCATGTTGGAGAGGCCTTACTGTTGTATTCTGAGAGAGAATCTCAGCTGTGATGAGAAGATGGCAGCTCACCAAATGAGTCCACAACTTGCACTTCATGACTTTTATACATTCTTGAAAATGCCTTTTTTGTCCATTCCTTATTTTTGTAACTTATCTCGACTCATCTGTGCCTTGATGACTGAAATAAAATTGTTTGAATGCATATTAACTGCCTCATGGATGTTAAGTGTATGAATCTCACAGACCATCTTCAAGTAACAAATGATGGAAGTCTGTCATTTTCTTTTAAGAAAAGGGGACAGTTCAGTTTACTTAGTGCTATTTTTAGATGCAGACTCTTAAGCAGAAATGCATGGAGGGAACAATGTTGGGGTTTGTTCCTTGGCCAGCAGGGGCACCAGAATCCAAAGATGAGGAGCCTTTACCTCCTTTTATTTTGATGCGATGCTAATTCTGTGAACCCCACTGTGGTAACTGTGTTGAGCTTTATTAATGTCAAATGAATAAAACTGAATGAGTGAAGTGCCACATTGTTCAGTGTGGTATGAAGAGGTGAAAACTCACTGTGACACCGGGCCATAAGGTGAACATTTTCAAAACACTCTAAAAACATGTACATATATTTCAACATTTATTAATCCAAATATATATTGGATACATATTCAAACCATTAAAGGGAACAGATCACCCATAATACAAAAAAAAAAAATCCATTTACCTCTAATGCAGTCTATCCATCCAGATAGTTTATTTGGTGAGGTTTCCAGTCTGCCCTGGTCTTCCTTGTTTGCCAGCACCCCAAAACAGTGAGGCTGGATGGGTATTGTTTTCAGGAGCTCAAACTGTCATACATTTACATGTGAAAAACTCAACAACAAAAACAATAATACAGATACATGACATAGTCACAGCCCTACGGGGCAGAGAGTTGTTGGGAACTATTTCCCTCCAAAGGAAACAAACTATGCGCCTGTATTGGGGTGCAAGGAGACAGGGGAGATCACAGTAGACTGGAAACTTTGCCAAATCACAAAGAAAAATTCTGGATGAACAGATTACACTATGGGAACGTTTTGTTTTTTGTTTTTTTGGTTTTTATTTATTTATTTATTTTGTATTTTGGGTGAACTGTTCCTTTAACATACTCACCTACAGTACCAACAAATGAAAAACGTCTCAAGTATAAAACAAGGCATTTTGTTCCAAGTTCAGTTTCAAAGTACTGTTGAGCCCGTTCTTTATATAGGCTTTCGCTAAATAGCTAAAAGCAGTTCTTCTGTAGAGGCTGCCACTTTTCTTTTTAGCTCTCCTGCTCCTTGCTCTTCTGGGAGAACAAAGCGGTGAAAGGTTGCCTTCTCCGTAAGCGTGCCTGTGGATTCTTCTCTTCCTTGATATAACCTAGGAGGGAAATGTATCTTAGTGCTCCAGATAATACCATCATTTATATCAGCTATTTTGGTAATGGCCTCACTTTTTCACCTCATTATACAATATGAATAGTCTGGCAGGAAGGATTTTAAGAGCACTAGAAATTCATTTGCACTTTCATTCATTATTACTGTGAGATGCTTTTTTGAAGCTAATGTTCAATTATAATACTCTCAGTCTGCTTACAGGGATTTATTTATCTCTGTGGAGAAAATCTGTAACAAAACACTTTGCAGTACTTCATGAGCAGCACTTTGTGTAAAGAGTTAACAATTTTCCATGACTGAAAATACAAATCTGTCCTCTGGCCAGAGAACTGCGTTTGGTTTATTAGGAGAGAAAGTGTAATCCACACCAGCTAAAGGAACAAGGTACAAGCATTTATGGGTATAAGGAGACAGATGTTGACATGTAATAGCCAGTAGTTCCTCATGCTGGGAAAGCCTAGCTAAGTTAGTGGTAACTGTAATCCAGACTGATGTTCATATTCAGCTATTAGCTACATCTGCAGGGACTGGAATTGGACTGTGGACTTAGTCAGTCTGTTCCAGCTGTTCTATTATTTGTCTCTACCCACTTGGTCATCATATCCACATTACTAATCATTCTTTATTAAAAATCTATTGTGTGTAAATACTGTATGAAAATAGACCTTTTTTATCACAGCAGCCATTTTGACAGTAAACAGCAGGTAAACACAGGTGTTACTAATGACATTAATGAAGGTTCTGTTCTATTCAAGTGCAGCAGAGTCTTTCCAGTGAGCCAGCATGAACAGCAGGACCCTGGCTCTGTTCAACCTTCATTAATGTCATCAGTGACACCTGTGTTTACCTGATATTTCATGTCAAAATGGCTGCTGGGAAAAAGGTCATCCCTGTAATATCACCACAATATCACAACAGAGATATCAGTAAAAGTAAAAGAGTGTCTCATTTGATTTTGTCCATATCACCCAGCCCTAGTTTGAGCCCTGCCTGACTTGTGACATCTAAAAGAAGAGAAAATCCTTTTGCATCTGGATTTCTACTCAGAAAGCAGTGAAATGTGATCATGTTACCTCTTTCGATGCAGGTTTGCGTTGATGGGAATCCAACTTCCCAGAAGTTTTCAGGAGTACACGGAGGAATGTACCGGAAACGGTGCCTTGAACATGCAGACAGCTTTTTTTGCCTCTCCTCCTCTGGAAGATGGGCGTAATACTGCAGAAAGTGAACATCTGTTAAAGATGCTCAGTACAAAAATACGTCAATTTAACTATATTTAACAATGAACAAAGGACTCACAATTTCACACTCCTTGCATGTGCTGCCTTTCAGTTTCCTTCTCTCGTCTTTCTTGCGAACCACCACCACGTGTGCAAATGTTGGGCTTCTGATCCGGAGAGAGAAAAATTATTGCTGCGGAAAGCCGAAATTTTCTGCGATCAAAATGAATTTGTAAAATACTGGGGATGCTCCAATTGATTAAAAAAATATCTATATGCTGAGACTGGAGGTCCAACTGATCATCCAAACATGTTCTGGGGCAGAAACAGTGAGTGATTAAATCTGCACATGGCTTAAGGAGGAGTAATTTTTTCACAGATCGGTTTTCCTCACATTTCTTTCAAGAAAGAAAAAGAAAGAAAGAAAATCTATCAATCTTGCCCATCAGTGTAGATCCCCAGACCCCAATTGGAGCATCCTTACTGACTGGAAGGCTGATAAGAGGATTACTCACCCTGCTTTTTTTTTCTTGCTCTGAGCCGGAGTGTTTCCAGGAGGATTGTGGTCTTTTTTGGGGGGAGAGAAAAACAGACAGAAGGTCCTGTTTAAGAACTATAATCCAACTCGGCATAAAACACATATACTCAACTGTCAGTCACCTAATACAGTGTCAAACTCTTCCAACAGACACCTACCATCTTCCTCATCCTCATCATCATCCTCATCCTCATCATCATCGTGATGAAGGGGTTGGGTCTGGCCTGAATGTGACGTGATGTAAGATTTGTAGTCTCCATAGGCTGTAGTGTCAAACATTTTATCCAAACTGTCATCTGCCTTCTCACATGGTCCTGGAACAGCAGACGGGTAAAGTTGGTCATGCACAAATGCTAAAATTATCTTTACCAGTAGAAGAAAACAGATACATTGCTGCAACTATATCCATTGCTATAAAATATTACTTCCAATGTTTCAGCTACAATAGACATGAATCAACCTCAGGCATTTTTTCCCAAATAAGATGTGTTAGATATAAAGTCAACAGTTGTATTACGAATAATTTTATGTTTTTGGTTTTGTTTTGTTTTACCAGACACACTGCCTCTTCTGTCTTGGTCACCCTCTCCCTGACACTGGAGCAGGCTGTGACTGATGAAAGTGCAGTCAATATCCACCGGTTCCACTTGTCTCTCCTTTTGTTAAAGCAGACGTAAAACAGCACTGTGTCAGAGGCTGCAGGGCACAGCTACTGATCCACATGTATATTTGGTCAAGATTATTGAAGGCAACAAGATTATCGTCATAAAACAATCATAAACAAAAGTGTAACAATCGTGAAAAGAACTGCATTTATTAATATTTTTTGGAGTTGGAAATTGAAAAAAAAAAAAAAAGTTCTCATCTAACATTAGATATGACACCATTCATCTGTCATTTTTTAAACTGTCCCTGACCCCTGTGCAGGCTGTAACTGTACTTTATAATACTAAATTACATTTCTGCTCAATATTTTGTAACTACTGCAATAAAGCACAGTTGTAGAGTAGGTTGTGTGATTGTACCTCCTCAGCGGTGCAGGACTGAGTATCATACATGGACAGAGCTAGAGCAGGGTCAATACTCCACATGGGCTCCACCTGGTACTTCCCTGCAGGAGAGTAAAGTTAGGATTTCTGGACATAAATATCTTAATGTGTAACTGGAATCAAGCCGGTTCTTTCTTGTGCCCATGCTTTGCTTTTTGAATTAGCTTTTATCTGATACTTTAATGTATTTCAATCATCGAAACATCTCAGTCCTCCTAATGGTCTCTGCTGTTAGAGCCATGAGGTTCACATTGTAAGCAAGCAGGCCTGAGGACTCACTGTCAGCTGGGGCGGGCGGACCGAGGGCAGCGTTCACATCCTGCAGGGGGTTTCTTTTCTTTCCAACACAGCGGGATTTGATTTCTGGTGAAGCTCCATTGTGTGCTGACAGAACCTATTAGATGTTAAAGGAAGAGCAATTTGAAGGCAGGCGAAAGGATTTTTTTGGTGTATAGTCAAAATAAATGACCGTGACCTTATGTGTAATGTACATGTCTATTACACATTATTAAGGGAACATTAAGTAATCAGAAGAAAAAGAATAGGTTTACATTCTTGCATTTGTTTAATGGATATGTTTGGCTAAATGTCCTGAAGTTTTAGAGTACAGAAAAAAATTGTATACTCTAAACATATCTGCTTGAACTGTGGTTTACAATCTCAAATCAAATTGAATCATTCCAAATAACAAAAACTAATGAACTGTGAATTGAACTGAATCTGTTGAGCCAAAGATTCACACCCCTATCAGTGACTATTACCAACTGCAACAATCATCTCTATATTTTTTTGTATTTCTAGCAAACATGCCAATGGCGCAGTCTGGAAGCCACTATATTTCTGATTTTGTTAATGTACATTGCAATCCTAAAATAGCAGGATTTCTCTTGACACATGACATGACAGCTCAACTCGCTGACTGACATGGGAGTGTTTTTCAAACATGAATGCAATATTGGGGTGGGGCTTTCAGTTTATCCAAACACACACATACATTAGCCTTTTGTTGAGGTGGCTCCTTGCTGAAATTTTGACCGTTTAAAAGGGTGGAGGGACGTTTCTCCACTTGTTTGTCCTCCTCTTGTACGTCCTGGTCAGCCTCCTCCTTCTTCCGTTTGGCAGTGTGAAGGCAGCTATCATCCGAACCCCGTTTGAGGCGGGGCAGTAGAGACGGGGACCTCTCCATGGTCGAGTCCGGACAGTGGATCAAAGTGGATGAAGAGGCAGACAGGGATGCAGAGGAGGACCGGTAAGTCCTGGAAGTAGGCCCGCAAATATGGATGTGTCATTGGAATGTTTTTCAGTTTGTTCAGATGAATAGAGAACAAAATCCACTGAAAGTTATCATAAAATATCAAAATGAAAAGGAATAAAGCAGATTAAGAGAAATGCCATGGCAGTCCCATGACTAGTCCACTCAAGTATGGGAACGTTCAGAATAAAACCCCATTTAAAAACACAAAAATAAACTTCAAACTACCTAAACATGGGCAGCAATTCAGCTATATGCATTTAAAAATATGATTTTTTGATTTCTTTCCTCAGTTCTTTCCCAGTGTCTTTAAATTTGTGCTTTATTAACTCCATTTAGGGCTTTCTTAATAGCCATAAACTATTAAGTGTTTTTGACTGCCCTCTACATTTACTGTAATTCTTTGTGATCAGTCATCAACTGACAAACATGATCACATGATTATTTTGGCTTCATCATAGAATTCTTCTACATGAATTTACTCACATTTAAAACGAGTAAACTTAGCCATAAGAGTTTATGATTTCTGGTGAAATGTTGTATTTCTAGTATAGTTAATACTTGAATGTTTCTCTCAAGGAGAGAGATTCATTTGGTAAAATCAATTCTAGATCAGATGAGCACCCCTTGACTGATTTCTTTGATTTCCTCTTTCTATAAATGGAAACATTTTGAATTCAAATACTGGGTGATTGTATTCACTTTCTACAGTCTGCTGGTCATTTTCAGTTCAATTATACTACATTACTGTCTTCAAATCTTTAAGTATTTCAAATTAACAGTGTAACTTATTGGAGGTGGGCTCTGATCATTCTTCATCATCTGAGATATATGTTCAGTGTTCGACTATGATGTGACTTGAAATAAGAAGTTTTCCACACATTGAGAGATTGATAGTCTCTAGTGAAGAAACATTTTGTCATTGTCATCTCTACCTTAAACGAACTTGATCCTTCTTGGGAGACCTTGAGCTGCTTTGCAGGCCTGCAGTTATTTCTGTATTCTGCAAATGCAAACGAAAAAAAAAAATTCAAAGAAAAATATGAGATAAAATTTGTAGGTTTGAATGCCTGTGTACACCTACATTTTCTGTCACCAATGAGTCTCATGAAAAGTACTTTTTTATTATCATTAATAGCAAATCCTTCCGTGTCTATCTCTGCAGCCTTCTTGAAACAGGTGTGACCAGATTGTGAAATCCTGCCTGTTGTCCCTGGCACTCGAGATTTACACTATTCTTTAGACATTATGGGCTAAGTCGGCATTTACTAATCTTTCCAAAAGACAGAAACAAAGCTGCAGAGTTTGTCCAGTAACCAAATCTGTGGTATCTGACTGGTCACATCAGCGCGATCTGCTGCTTGCATATGCAACAGCTGACTGCATTTGATAGCTAACTTCTGTTTAATACCTGATCTTTTTATCAAAACAACAGACAGAATTCATTCATGGCTCGGTGCAAAAGTAACTGTAGCTCACCAGGTTGTCAGGAAGTTCAAAGCCACATGTTTCTGCCACCACCTCTTCAAGATTGTGATTCCTATCTTCTGAAATGAGACAGAAAGATCTGGTCAACCTACGCTTACAGACTATATCTTTACACAAGCTACACTACGCAACTTTGCACATTGTTAGGCAGAGATAACTGAAAACTTTGAACTTCAATACCAAGAAATCCTGTTACACGACATCAATAAACTGCACATGGCATGTTTATCAACCCAGCTTCTCTGTGATGCTTTATACCAAAAGATGAGAGAGGCAAAAGATCTCTAACATTGGTGACATCTACAGGAAATCTACAGGATCTCAATCGCAAGGGACGCTCTTCACAAAGTAGGGCTGTAAGTTAATAAAGTGGGGGTATTTTTTTTTTATATATAAAATTTTACCAAGTGGAGCTTTTAAACAATCAATGCAAAACCAGGAAAGCCTTACTTGAGGTCTGAGATGTGTCCATCTGACATGTTTCAGGTACGAGTACATCTGCTTTCCCATGGTGCTCTGAGGCCTCAAGAGTCTCCTTTTTCAGCTCTACCAAAGCACAACACAATTCGTTTAGTAGCACCTTTATATATTTGCCACAGTAAGGTCAAAGATGAGCATACAAAAGCCTAATGACTGCTTGAACTTTATACAAGACTCACCGTTGAAGAGCGAGCTGTGAGACTGCGGTAGAGGCGTCTCCTGATAGCGAACATGTTTGGCTTTGCTGTAATTTTTGCGTCTCTTCAGTTTATTGGCCATGGGCAGGGTGCTCAGCAGGATTGGTGAGTCTGGAATGACGCCCTCTTCTTGTTCTGGAGAGGAGGTCTGCTGCGGCTCTGAGACTGAGCTGCTAAAAGCATCAGTAATGCTGAGTTTAGAAATGTGGAACACTGTCTTGTTTTTGTTTTTTTTTTTGTTTCATTTGTTTCTCTGTTGAAATCACAGGATTTCATTCGATTTGCATCCACAGACATATGCAGAAACTGAGGCAAATCCATCCCTATCCCACTGGGATATATGAAACACACATGAAATTAGACTTGTTTCCAATTAAGGCAGAATTAAAAAAGATTAGCTACTTATTTATGCTCCTGTTAGAAGAGTGCATGATCTGGTTTCAGGGGTCTCAGGCATAATTTACAGATAGGAAGTTGGTAAAAATGCAGAAAATAATTTTGTTGTATGTTGTATGTATGTATGTTTGTTGTTGTATGTTTCATATGTTGTATATATTTGCAAGTCACACCACCTCTCTCACCTTTTAGTTTACAGTTGCAATCAGTAGCACAAAACCATGGCCCTATTAACAGATGTTAAGTAAAACGGCCATTTATAAGATGGGGATAGTACACTATAGTAACGTAACTGTAACATAACTGTCCGTGCAACAATATCTCAAGCAGAGGTGCTGAGGACACAAACTCACCGAGACATCTTCAGTTTTTCCAGCTCGGTGTTTAACCTCCTGTTTTCATCCATAATGCTGTCTTTTTCATTCTCTGCAGAAAAAAATGGCAAATGAAAGAAAAGGGAAGTAAAGCCAAAGTCTTGCCACTAACATGGCTGCCCACCGATGCCAGAAAGTACATTTTTATAGAATCAAAAGGTTATGATATACAGCTCTGACACCTTGTGTTGGATAGTTGGATCATAAACAAGACATAATGTGTTATTTTTCACTGTACTTCTCTAAAAATGCAATAAATACAGACAGGTCACAAATTTGTGTATAGTGGGAAGCAAAATCACAGTCAGAGCTGAAGTTCTCCATTGATACATACTGGAATAAACCACAGTTTTACCTGTTTTCCAGGTAAACACCATCCCATAGCTCATTTGACAGCTATGGGATGGTGGAATTACTCTTAACACTATTGTATACCTGACTGGAACCATAAATGCAAAAAACTTGCTTGTTTTTTAGATTTACATCAGACGGCAAGGAGAGGAAAAGATGGATTCTTTTAAGTTTAAGACATCAAAGCTTGCTTATATTTTGTACTTTGTACTCTAAAAGGCAGGACATCATCTGTACTGAATGATTTTACCTCCCCACAGTATTGCAGTTACATACATAGCAATACAAAATGACATAAACCTCCTCAACACACTGGATCAAGATCTTGTGGTACACTGGTATAGTCAATATAAAATTATGATACCATTTAAAACAGAAAGGAAAGCACAAACTTGATAACCCATGAGTGGAAAATAAAAGACAAATGAAGGACTTAATTAGCAATATTGTCAGATGGGATTACAGGATGTGACTTAATTTTTAGCTGTTCAAATATCACATTAAACTGCCAAACGATAGACTGGTATTGCTTATTGCTAAACACACAGAAATCTTTTCCAGCATCTTCTGATTTTTGAGAATCCACCGATAAAATGTCTCACATGTATTATGATCCACCAATCAGTATCTATTTCTAATGTAAATAATAAAACAGAATAATGAGTAAACTCACTGAGCTTTGCAATGAGGCGCAAATTCTGATTCTGGCTGTTTTTCAGGTTCTCCTCCAAGATAGCACATCGATCACATACACCCTCCCGAAGCCTGGAGACACAGTGAAGAACTTCTGAATGAAAGACCTTTTTTTCTTATCCAAATAGCCATTGCAGGTAAGAATAAAGTTGAGTAGTATACATTTGGTCCAGTGCAGAGGTAACTTTTAGGTAGGAATAGATTATTTAATTTGTTATAAGTTTTGTGTTATAATGTAAAGTGTTAAAATAGTTGTTCTAAGTATTACAGTAGGTGGTACTGCAAAACATCAACCATTACTTTTTTCCACAGAACACTGGACAGGTAAGTCCAAGGATTTTCTAGAATTTCTCTCAACTGGTCGGTATGACAGGTAAGTGTAGCAGTGGACAGTATTAGATTCAGTAGATTTAGAGTTTTATAACATCAGAAATGTTGACTCTGATGCAGAACTGGACTAATTAAAAAAAAAGAGATGGATGGATAAATGAAATTAGGATAATGTTGTAATTAAAAGTTCATGAATTCAAATTTAAGACTATTTAATGACTTTTAAGGCCTACTTTTTGAGGACCTGCAGACATCCTGATAGACGTTACCTTTCCTCTAAGAGACTGACGGTCTCCTGCAGGCTTTTCTGCTGCTCCTTCAGCTGCTGATTGCGACTGTAAAACTCCTCCAGTCTCTGTGCATCTCTGTAGAATATAAACAGCGTTTCGGGTCAGACAATGGGGACAAGAATAAACGCCACACAAATTAAACAACTTGATCTGAATGGGATTGGAAAAAGTTGTAGCATTATTATTCTAATTGTCACCAGTATTATATCTAAGAAGTACAAAAACACAATGTACTTACAGACATCGTTCCTTTTTCAGTTTGCTCACTTTTGCTTCTAATTCTGAAAACAGCAAAAAGTGCAATGTTGTTTAGTTTGGAATACATGAGACAAAAACACTTTCGTAGCATTTCATTTGTGTAAGATTAACAAGATCAAACTATAACCCAACATCCATAACCCAACGTCAATCACACACCTATTAAAATGCATTTCTGATACAAGCTGTGTATAATACATAATGCCACCCTTTAAAGGGACACATCTGTAAAAATCCCAAGAGAATTTATCGAGTCCTCTGAGTTTACATCTACATCTTGGACGTCACTGGTCACTACCTTGAAGTGCTTTTTGGTGACACTCTCTAAGCTGCCGCCATAAATCTTCAAAGAGGTCAGTTGGCTTGGCAGCTCCGCTTGATGCAGCACTGCTGCTGCTGAGTCCAGGACTGCTCATCCTCCATTCACAGCCAGGACTCAGCACAGCTGCCTCCAGCTATAAGACAAAACCCTGCATGGACAAAAAAAAAATAACAATAAAATGTTAGATTACCTGAATTAATTTCTGATACAGTGTACCAATGGACTTTCAGCTATAAAACAGTAACAGTATTATGTGATGTTGTAAGCTCAGCCTTATCAGTGTCAACAGTTCATCTGCATCTGTTTAACCAATATTCAGGCTTATGTCCCTCCCTCCTTGTTTACGAACACATGACACTTAGCACAGTTGTGACTCGGTTTAATATTGTTACGCTGTGTGCGAAGATTGAAATTACTTTTTTCCTCACAGCAAGTCAACTCTGCTTTGGCAGACAACATATTAAATTTTGAGACAATTAGCCAATTGAGTGAGTTAGTTAGCCCATCGTTATTTCCTACTGACGCACGAGAAAAGACACTGACAGCCTGGAAAAAAAAATGTCGACTACAAACAGATTTTCACGACTCTAGCTCAAACAGTACACTTCAGGGGTCGTGAAAACCTCTGAACTCCGACTGCACCAAGAAAAAAGAAAGGACACTGCTTATTTTCAAAGAAAATGCATGGAGTTTGGTGTGACATCCAGAAAACGTAGTCTATCGCGGCTAGCATGTCTACTTACTAAGTTACTGCACAATGCACACATCGTAACGTTAGCTGATTAAAAACACGAAAGCTTTGAAAATGTGGTTTCTTAGCGCAGGATTTACCTAGTTGTTTCTTTCCGCTCTTGCAACATTAACTGTTAAACTACAGCCAGCTTGCCAGAGGTCAAAAGAAAAAACACAAGAACTTACATCGAAAACTCCCATATGCAAGTAGAAGACGAAACCAGACGAACATTTCAC
>OMKZ01042993.1:0-17960 GCA_900302535.1 Neoniphon sammara
GGGAGGGGGCAGGGGGTGATTTCTGTGTGGTGTTGTGTGTGTGTGTGTGTGTTTGAGGGTTGGGGGTGCCTCTGGTGTTTCACAACCCCTGGCTTCACAGACCATGCTCCCTGATTGATGTTTTTATAAGTAAGACCTTGCACTGCTTTCCCCCTGGGCCGTGCTCGTGCTTCCTGGCATCAATCACGCATCATTTCCATTCCTGCACCATCGTCTGACAGAAATACTGTAAAGGTGATCTATGTATGTGTGTGTTAAGTAATTATTAAGTGTCCAGCTGCGCAAATAAATCATTCACATTGTGTCGACTCCCCTCCCTCTAACCTCTCTTCTTTGCCCCTTTCCCCACTTTCCTCTTTGCATTTTTTCTGCTGCTTTCTAAAACAGAAACAATGCTAGCTAGCAGCAATCAGATACAACCTATTCCATCTTTCTCTTGGCTGTAGTTGGCTCCCTTTTCTTTTTTTTTAATTGCCGCGCAGTGACCAGGGTGAGGGAGGAGGTGCATATCGGACGTATTAGGAGGCCTTGGGCGGTTGTGGCGTTAATGAGATGGCTGCCATCAATCAGGGGCTGTGGGAGATGACTGTAAATAAGGCCGTGATCACGGGAGGTGTGTGGTGACAGGCAGGGAGCCTAGCCCAATCCACTCTCTCACGTTTGAGCTGTGTAAACACGTGTCAAGGTGACAGGGGTCAGAGACCGGGGGCAGATCCAGGGCTGATATTAGAATCTGACGCTGAGTGTCCTGACGCCATGGCAACGCCTGTCAGCTCGGTGGCTCCGGAGAAAACCCCAATTGCTTTTGCTGTACAGTTGGACAGGCGACAATGTTAGGAGATCCGGGCATAAGGCTTCACTGAAAAGACTGACTGTTTCAAAGCCCCAGTAATCAAAAAGTGCTGAGGGATCATTTAACTGAGGACCGTTTAGATTCAACTGACGTGTGTGGAATAAGCATGTCATTTAATGGCTGCATGGTTCTTGTAGTTGTAATTTTGTGCTTATTAAAGATTTGTGTCAGCTGAGTCTAAATGGCCCTTGTTTTTGCAATTTCAATTTTCGCACTTTTAACTAACTTGACTCTTTCAGATTGCTGTCAGACAGTAGCAGTCTGATTCAGGATTTGCTCATTTGAGTCACCTTTGTAAAAATGACAGCTTCCGAGTCAACAGCACTTAATACCGACACAAAAAACTACCCTACAGTCTAAAATAATTCAGTGGCAACACAACCCAGTTTAACAGAACCAATCTGAAAATTTGATTCAGTTCCACTGGGAAACTGATTCACTTTAAAGCACAATTCATATGAATTAATTTGTAAATCAACTCATCACTGTGTTAGTATATCTTGCACTGCAAAAGAAAAGCAAATGGAGGTTGTTTTGTACAAAGCAATACAAGCAGTCACATATGTTTTAGGCCAATTGTAGATGATTGTGCAGTGGTTTTCTAACAATTCAACTAGTTCACCCAATAAGTTTGTGGATGCTGCAGAGTCTGAAGGCAACAAAGTGCTTCTCCTTTTTTTGCAAATGTTTAGTTTGTGCAGACCAATTGAAATGTCTAAACCAAGTATACTATCAAACTGAAACATCTTAATGACCTCAACATGTAACATGAACAAACTAATTAATAATCTATTTGTTCAAATGCAACAATTATTCTAGTTAATTGTGTGGCTCTCTTGCCTCCCTGCAGTAAAATACCACAGTCATGAGAACAGGGCATGTCATGATCTTGCCTTAAGTTATATGGGGTATTTTTCAGGTAAAACGTTTGCGTAATGTGATTTTAGAAGGATCTGTGTTGACATAAAAAAAAGAAGCGCACAACAGTATGATGATGTAGAACATGAACAGTGTTGGCTCTGGTAAAACTCTCATCTAAGCATCTCTTCACAAACTACTTTGTCATCACCAGCACTAAAAGATCTCCTTTTATTAGATCATGTAGTGCTGAATCTAACCCTAACCACAAATCATCCCCAAAAGCACCCAAAGCATGTCTATTTCAGCACTTTGAACTGCTCACTCTGTCACCGGTCATATAAAACTGTGCCTTTTTGATTTTGAGTTTGGATGCTACATTAGCCGTTGATTTAGCACTTCCTTGTTTACTCTTTGCTGGCTGGCTGCTTGTCTATATGTGCATGTCAACACTCAGCAGGACAGAGATGGATGGAGGTATCGAGTTTATGTATGCTTTTAAGTTTCAATTCATTACTTTTTGTGTGGAGAAGATTGCCCACTAAACTAGGAGGAATGAGATGCACTTCTCTACGGTGGCCCTATTCTACGACTGAGGGTAATGTGGTATTTTTACATAAAAATCTTACCATGTGCAGCAGCACCTACTTAAATGTCACACAAGGAAAATTAAGGTGTTAACTGATTCCTGCAAATTTAACCAGGTGCACTGATTGAGGCTGAGACCACTTGAGCCAATCATAAAATACGGTTTAGATGGGCTGTTTAAGAAATGCTTAGAAATTTGAACGAGGTGATGAGGCCACCTGAGAAGGGGTTTATATCATGCATTAGCATGTCTACTACAAAGCACTTACTGTACATGCAAGGCCTTAGGGTTCCAGGGTGCCTGGATTTCATGACCAAGTCTGTAAGTCTGCTATTTCTAATGCAAATTAGCTGGAAAATTACTTCTTTCCCATTATGGGTTGGAATAATTAAAAAAAAATAAAGCCATTATCGCAGTGCGTTTAACCATACTTAAGATAACAAAGAATGTGGATTTCCCCCCTCTCTTTTTCAGTAAGGCACTGATGATTAAGCTGTCACGACTCTTGCAGCTATTTAAAAAATAAAAGTCATGAGAAATATGTCTAGCCCAATATCTGACAGTGATAACGTACAGAGCCACTGGAAGGATGATGCATTATTTACACAGGAAATTACAGAACCTGAGGGCAATGGTTAAAATAGAAGCATTGCAGGAACTATTCACACCAGGCATGAACACAAAGATAAATTGTTTATTTCTTAATGTGTTGCAACAAACTACAAATATAATAACCTATTCGAACTGAAACAAATGTCATTAATATATATTGGGCTCTTTACAGAAACCTACAATACAGCTGAGAGAGAAGTAATGTTTGGAATGATCAATAATCATGCCCATACGGTCTCGGTATGTTGATAAATTCACTGTGCTTCACTCCATCAAACACGCTCTCCATTTTAATTTGAGTTCATGCATTTAAGGCAACATTCTGCAAGATGGGTAACAAATTTTATTTGATCCAAAACTTGTTGAAAGCATAGCTTGTCCATCTGCCGGATAGCCTGTCGAACTCTGGCAAGCACGGCCCCCGGGGGAGCTGTAGGAGAGATGGGCATCATAGTTTTCAGATGCCTGTTTACCTCCATATGTACAAATGCAGTCAGCCTAATTAGTACCATGCGAAATTTTGTTGACAATTCAGCATTTCTCAAAACAAGCAGTTGTGAAAACACAGTCTTCTCTGTAAACAGTTGATCTGAAATTTTAATATATTGTATAGTAAAAAAAAAAATTGTATTATAAGGTAAAGAAAAGAAACTATGATTTAAACTTAAGATATGCTGTGAGACACTGCTTGAATCAGTGGACTGCTGTATGTGCTCTAATTGCAATGTTCTGGGTTGCGTGTATGAAATAACACTTTTGTTTTGATGGGTGCCAATTGTGACACAGAAAACACTAAAATGACTGTCATTAAAGTCCACAGTTTCTCAGATTTCTGCCATATTTTGAAAGAAAAAGGACAATTAGTAGGAAAGCCACAAGGGGGGCGTAACTGAACAGGCCTGTCTGGACACTGAATGAGTTCCATCACTCAGGACCTGATGCAGAAACCCACTTGCAGCCCATTATCTGTCTTGTCTGCCACCTCAACTGCTAAGACTATAGCCTCTACCTTCACTCACCTGAGAAGGCCTGGGCACCAAACCAAGGATATAAATCTACTGCTGAGCTGTGGCAAGACAAGATGAGAAATGTGATACTAATAACACACAGGACTGAAAGAACAGGTAATGGTGGAGGGTGTTTGAAGCGGTTTGGCTCAATCTGTCTTATCTCATTTTTGGAAGATATCAACTTAAGGCAGTAGTTCACTGTGCTGAGAGCTTCTGCTGTAGCCTCTAAAACGGAAAGCTAACAAATACACAGCAAAACCATTCCAAACTCAATCAACGCGCCTGGCCTGCACTAAACACATTTCCAAATGTTCGCAGTTATAATGCAATTGCAAATCAGTCCTCTTTTCATCTATTTTTGCATTTCTCGCTGCTCACCTCTGAAACGGTTCCCTCTGTCTTCTGGCGTCATGCTTTTGAATGAAATGCCTTGACACTATCAGGGTCAGAGGCCTCTATTTCATCCTTTTAGTTGGGAAGTGGATGTGGACAGACGGGTGTTTTAAGCCACACAACATGCTGCAATGTCTCGTCCTACGGCGCTGGAGTCAGAGTTCAGGCCTGGCTCAGTGTGACCCCACTCATTGAACTGTGGCTGCGCTGGGCTTTGCCTGATGAAGCGTGTAGCTCCATGTGATCCTGGGCCTGCATGAACACTGTGTGTACTACCGCTGCACCATGGCCCCTGCTGACAAACCACACACTATCTCCACTCGGAGGCCAGTTCCTGCTCACCTCTGCTGCTTCCATCACCTTCTGATCTCCACTAACATAAAGATGATGACTACTTCTAACATGCACAGACAGGGCACAACTCCTTCTGCCTTCTGCCTCCGCCTTTCCTTACATTATGCACTCCAGTATATCCAGGAACAAAAGAAACACCGATTTTATGAGACCTTGTCCACATTAAGCCTGGTAGATTTGAAAAGGGCGTTTAGGCCTTCCATCCACACTAACACTGCATATTCAACCACCAAAAAATTAAATGTTTAGGTATGAGAGTCACATGATTGCACTCAGGAAGTACCCAACATCCAAAATAGGTCTTGATGAACATAATCTTGTGTAGCCAGACTCTGTGTACAACAACATAGGTCTGGAGAACTTCTTGTCATAAAACTTTGGATAAAGAGACCTTGTGGATCCACAGGCAACCATTGACTTGCTTCAGTTTTGCCCGAAGAATGTTCTTGACATTATTTTGAGTCAATGAAGCTTTTACAGCTTCTTAGCTTGAAGACTCTGCTCCAAAATCTGAATGTATTGGCCTGTTTACCAACAGACTATACTAAGCGTTTGATTTATTAAACCTGGCCAACAACCTGTTTTGCTATACATGGGAGAGAGAAATATATAGTTTTAGTTGTCTGTCCTCACCCATCAATAAAGCAAATACAAAACCTTCTGATGTAGTTTTTGTCATCGCTTGCTCAGCCTATAACTAGCACGAAGCAATGTCGTTGAGCAAAGCAAAGTTTTCAAAATTGGCAAAAGACAAAAATATGGCATTTTCAAATTTACCCGGCTCAGTGTGGACAAAGCCCAAAGTTGCCATCTGATGCCAACCCTCCCGCTGCCTTAGCATGAACTCTACGGTCAGCCTGTCCAGAGCAGGCCAGGGCTGGATAACTCAGACTTACTGATGGGTTTGGATGAGACCTTGTCCGCCCTCCCGTCTCCATGGCAGCAGTAATGATGACAGCAGTACCAGTAATAGTGCCCACAATGCAGACAGCGATCCATATAGATAAGAGGGAGATACCATGGCGAGAGTCTTTCAGCATGATTAGCATCCATCCCCTTGAATTACAGAGCCAACCGGCGCCTTATCTACCATTATCAACACGCCATGACTGTGGGGTCTGCTTCGACTGAAACAACAACAGAGATTACGCCTGTCGTCAACTGAGGAGTGCAATCTGACACTGAGTTTCAGACCTGGAGCGATGCTAATGAGGGACATGCCCTCTTTGTCCCTCAGGGGTTTTCACGCCCAGTGGAATGAAGGTGATGGCATTACCACACTGTCCCAACACCTCCGACTTACAGTTATAGCTGTTTCTGACTTCAGTTCTAGGTTCCAGGTTTATAGCTTTGGGAGAAGGCAGTTTGTTGGGTAACAGCATTGATAGAGTTGCACATGGTCAGTAACATCATATGTGGATATTTTGCTATGAATATAGGTTTAAATATACATATACATGTTCATTAAAACTTAAAATTGGCGTCTTTAACATTAGGTATTGATTAGTCATTTT
Source organism: Neoniphon sammara (assembly GCA_900302535.1). Taxonomy (NCBI): domain Eukaryota; kingdom Metazoa; phylum Chordata; class Actinopteri; order Holocentriformes; family Holocentridae; genus Neoniphon; species Neoniphon sammara. The sequence goes on from OMKZ01042993.1 coordinate 6,184, forward strand.
GCAACATATTAAATATTAATAGCTCATAAGTATATAAGGCGGAACGCAATGAGTCAACACATACATGTTGAAATTAAACATGACACATCTGAGCATTAAAACTTCATATTCCCTCATCTTGGGGAGGCTGCGTGACTGAGGTCTCCTGAAAAAAGAGAGACACCAGGGAAAATACCATAATTGCTCGGGATGTTTACGCTGTTTGGACTTTATTGCTTTTGCTGCTCATCACACTCAGATATCAACCAAAGGTGTGTGTACATGGTGATTTTCCAGTTTAAACACAAGGGAAGAGGTGGGGAAGCCTTAGAAATAGGCTGTATTCTTCAGCAGATTAACATTCTGGGCATGCAGCAGCACAGAGATGAGAGAGAGGGGCTCAAAAGGTTTAGTTTGGGTTGCAGAATGAAAGAGCTTCCCTGGGTGTATATATAGTAATATAAATGTTGAGGTTGCTCTACAATGCTTAGTCAAAGGACGGTTCAGTAGGTTTAATAATATTTTGCAAATCAATTTGGCGTGGCTATAAATGAAACGGACTGCAAGACAGACAATAAGTCATGCAAACCTCATTAGGCTTTCCTTTTATAAGTGTGTGTCTGCAGTAGTTATTGCATTTAACTGTAATGCAGATTATGTGATAATAGCTTATTAAATTCAAAGTTCACTGTGGTCGTGGAAATTAATTTCAAGCAGGGAGCAGACATTTCTGTAACATTTAGATATGCCAGACTTCCTTAATTGCATGACAAACAGAATTAACCCGGCAGATAAGCTACTATAGAATGGTAACACTGCGTTACCTTTCATAAAAATTTTCCCCCCAACTGTATCACTAAGGATGAATGTCAAGCATTGTAACTTCAGGGAGGTCTGCAGCACCACCTGTAATGGCAAATTCATTTAGATAATGGTTTACTGTAGGCGACAGGAGTTATGTCAATTCATCTCTGCAAGCCACTTCCATTTCTTTACTTGGCCTGCAGTTAGCTTAACAAGGACTCTTTACGTGCCTTTCTTACCATTTTGTGTGAACCAAATAAAATACAGATGCTATGGAAGATTTGACGAAAAAGCTTTCAGAAACCAAAGTCTAAATTCAAGTTATTGTCTCAAATCAAACTTAAAGAGAGTACAGTAATGTTCCTGTGATAGAGGGTTGAATTTATATGTGATGGTCACAGCTGCATGCAAAAAAGTATTAATAATATGAGCAACATGCTGCTTCCACTCCTCCAACAATGTCCTGGTAGCGATGGGAGATTTCTCAAGCTTTCAGATTCAGTGCTCACCGACAGTGAACTCTCCGCCCTTCTCTCCATGGCTGTAGCTCCATCTCGTTTTTTAAATCCGCACTAAAAAACACCTATTCAGATGGACATGCAGTGCGAGGAAATCAGAAGACTGCAAATGAGCAGATTTCTCTCATCTCATCTTGTCTCTTTATTCTCGAGAAGTAACACTTGTTATTTTGCACTTCTACTATACCATGTAGTGTTCCTGTGGATTTTGAAAAGCTTTTGAAATTATTATTATTAAATATTATTGTAAAAGTCATAAGGAGACAGTATTACAATGGTGCCATGCTGTTGTAGTTTGATGTATTTTTGGCTGAAACAGGATGTTGGAGTGGGTCATAACACACTGTTCAAAAGTGAGCAGCTTAGATCAGAGGGAACTTGGAAAGAGAGACACAGTGAAGCTCTCTGCATACTGGGTGTAGATGGTGAAGCAATCTACTGTGAAATGCTTTATGTTGTACACTGTCTGGACCTGTCACAAACTCTTGATTCTTTGAAATAAAAAACACTACAGCCATCGACATGCAACCACATCTTAGCAAAAGGAAACAGGGTTTTCACCACCGAACCGTTTTCCGCTGTAGGCTTTATACAGTGGAAGAGTCAGAGGGTGATATTGTTCGAGCATCTGTCATGAAACTACTGGGACAGGTAGACCATAAAGTTAGCACAAAAAATATGTGATGCAAACATAAAGGGATTTTGATATAAAAATATCGAAAAATGAAAAAATTTAATTTATTCGACAGTTAGCTATTCAGGCGAAAAACATTGTGATGATAACCACTTACAACAAATGTAGGTCATCAGTGCTAGAAGTGCAAGGGAAAATATGAAAAATAATTCTTTGTGAGGGTATAGGCATTGGGCACATGATATAAATATGACCTTGAGTCCCCAAATGCTCCCTAAAGCTAAGAAATAACACATCTTTGTAAACTAGACATATATATAGTTTGGAGCCCCCTGGCTCTCTCTAAGCTTTATCCAACATTCTGTGTGGGAGGTCGCCCTCTCATCTCGGTGAATAACCATCTCACTCGAATCATGGCTTTCCTCTTGGAAACACATTTAGAGCCCTTATCCTGCAGGTGATTTCAGGATAGCTTCGGTCTTGCTGGACCACCGCTCTTCCTCAATCAAGGCTAAGGAGCTGAAAGCCTCATGTGCTCTGGGAGGTCTGCCTACTGTACATCTCTGTCCATTAGTCCTGTCAGCCTGCCTCTCTGATCAACACACCCCACACACACAAAAACGCGCGCGCACGCATGCACACACACACAAACACACAGAGATGGAGGTTGCAGATGGGTAGTGTCAGATAGCCTTGCTCTGCAAACAAGCTCGGGAAGACGACATCATGCCAAAACAGCTCATTAAACGCTATTAGCCAGTCATTTCAGCTAAGTGAATCCCCTCTCGACTCCTCTGGTTAGCAAACAGCTTCAGGGTCACAGCTAAAGACGAAAAAAGACAGGCGAATGAAGCTGGGCCACTCACCCTAATGGTGCTTGTGGGACAGACATAGGGGATAATGTGTTGTTGTTGTCAACAATCAGAGAACAGGATCTGAATCTAATTATGCACAAAGAAAACCAATGGGCCTCTGATGGTCTGTTGTGTGCTTGTGAAAACATGCCACTGCCGCCTCTGCCTCCTCTGGGTCAAGGAAAGAAAGAAATCCACTAAACAAGAACATCCAATTTGTGTCAGGCAAAATGACAGTCCATATTTGGCAACTGGACAATTTATTTGCAGGCCTACTGCAAAATTAACAAGTGTTAAAGAAATAAAACAATCACTTCAATCAATCGCCTTGAAGAGTGCACAAATTGGTATGCTTGAAAGAAAATAGGAATTCCATGAAGAAGATTTCATCTGACATAGCTTTTCAGGCATCAAACTGGCCAAGTATTTCTACAATGTTAGTAATCCCCAAGGTAGAAAGAACTAGAGGTGCATAATTTGTGCAAATAATTTCAACATGAAAAGAAAATCGTTTGAATCCCAGAGGTGGGGGATATAGTAATAACAGTAATTGCGCAACAGACTTTGTTAAAAATGCTGTTTTCAGTTCTATAAAATTGACTAAGGATCTTCATGCCCATGCCGCCTGAATGGAAAGATAATCTACAGACGCAGAGAGCCTGCGATGCAAGCTGTGCCTGCAGAATGAGACGGTCTGATGTACAATGTCTTCACAAAACTTTACGCTGCCAAAATCAAACAATCAAAACATCTAGAGCTTTTTGCTGTAAAACTGTTTTTATTAGTATGTATGTCTCCTAGAATAAATCTGTCTCACTGTCTTATAACAACTGAGTGATGAGTCAGATTGCATCAGAGCAGACATCGCATCTAAGACATGATGAATAGTGAAGCCAAATTGCAATGATTTCACGTCCCTTGGTCCTGTATAACTTATGTAGAGAGAAAACAGAAGAGCGTTTTGGCAAGTCTGATAAGACTTTTTTTCTCTCATCCTTACATGCAAGATGGAATGACGCCATCCAGCCCTATTTGAAAAGCTATTGTCTGGTGCCTGCTTACAGACGCCTATATAAATCAAGATGACTCCACAAAGTCAGACCACGGCCTAAATGGAGACTAAACAGATGATTAATATGGCTCAAGGTTTTGATAAAGGTCAATTTCGTAAGAGTATGCATCGGTTTGAGGCAATTACCACCAGTGATATGGCTCCACCTGCAGAATTAGAGTTGCCAAGGATACTTGCAGAGCAGGAAATGATGCTGCTTTGCCTGCATGACAACATCTTCAATGTATTCATTACATCTCTATTTACCTGTGGGAAAAATCGTACACATGGATCTGTCTTAAAAATTCAAAAGGTGCAACTGGCAGTATACTGAGATATTAGACGTATCCTGGGCAAAAGATATACATTTCTTACAGCCTAAAACTGACCATGTGGGATATGAACTTATTTAAATACATGAAGTTAAGCAGGGTAAAAAGTCAATCTGTGTATAATTCATATTCAATGTACATTTTTAGAGAGATTGTGCCAGCTGATGAGCACTATTATGGTCAATCAGGTCACAAGAAAATCTTCATAAAATATAAATAAGAATTCATATATTGTAAAACTTACCATTACAATATTATGTGGTGTTGCTTATGCAGGTAGTCACTGTCCTGCGGGGAAAATACATTGGGCACCATCGGGGCGCAACACATCTGCTGCAGGAGAACGTTTCCATCACAATCAGCTGAAAGTGATCTACTGACCATGGAAACCGCACGCAGGCCGCTGCTGATCCCTATTTCTACATGGCTGGTCGTTTTTTGTTGTTTTTTTTTTCTGTGCAAAGCACCTGTATGAGCTGTGGGTGAAATTCACTCACTCGCTCATTCACTCATTGTTAGCTATAGGTGCGCTCCATTTGGACGTGCCAGCTTGCCGCTTCTTACACAGCAGCAAGGGCGGAGCAAAGCGTTTATAAGGCGATAAGGCATGTGGGCAGCTGTAGGCTATTGGCTAGTACATGAGTTGTGTAACTTTAGCTGTGAAAACAAACAATAAAAAAACGTTTTTGGCTCATCTTCAAAGCCATACTTAAAAATTATCTTTGCGCTTCTGCAAGCATCCATCCAAGATGATCCATGCTCTACACATTACCTCACATTCTCACATTGTCTCACATTATTATTCTCACAGTATCTCACATTACCCGCCACTGTTATGAAGACATCTTCGTCTTTACTTGTCAATTTCCAGTGAAGCATTCAGGGATCGCTGTGCAGTTACATCATTGTGGATCAGCCACCGGTTGTCAACTCCTGTTCCTATCCATACACACACAGCCAAGCGCATCTACATAGTAAGTAGACTGAATATTGGTTGTCGCAACCTGTTTCCAGCAGGACTCTGTACAACTAGTCATTGTTTGACCAGTATAAGCACTAAAATGAGAAGTGATAACTGTATTTCGCTGTAATGTGAACGAGGCTGTTGTGTTTTTTGGACATACTAACGTCCCTGGTGTTTTGGCTGACATGAGGAGGAGTAATGAGTGAATTTTCATTTTGGGATGAACTATTCCTTTAAAGCTGCACAAGACAACTTCACACATTGGCAGCTCCAAATGGCAGCAAGAGGTAACTGTTTGAAAACTGTTTGAACTTCAGTACTAAGAAATCCTGTAATGTGTCATCAGTAAACTGCACACAACATGCTCATGTTTACCAACCCTGCTGGTCTGTGATGCTTTTTACCAAAGGAAACCAAACAGATGAGAGAGGCACATGATCTAACTTGGGTGACTCCAACTTTCTCTGGACCGAGTCTTTGCTTGCTGCTGTTAAAGAGACAGTCTGGGTTTCACCCTGAATGTCCACCAGACACTGGCATCCTGGATTTCAATTACAAGCATTTAGAAGAACACAGCAGAGCAGCAATAGACGCTGGTTAGTTTGACATTTTTTTTTCAGTGTATTTTTTTAGGTATTTACTTCAGTTATGGGAGGGCTATGCATTGGTTGGAATGTACATTTGCTTAATTTCTTTTCTTTTAAATCAGTGGCGTCAGTCAGGAAGCTGGACTCTCAGCACAATAACAAGGTTAGTTTGCATATTGGTTTATAGGCACAGACCTCACATGACAGACAAAAAACTAGGCTACAGGACGGTCATCATTCTTTCACTGATCAGTCAAGACACTGAAATTTTGTAACGCTGACTGAAATTATTTTTAAATTTTTATTCTTTTATTGCAAATACATTTTCCCAAGTCCTGGTTACAGCGGCTCGATTCCAGCCTTGGCCCTTTTCTGCATGTTAACCCCTTACTCTCCACCCTATCTTTCCTGTCTCTCTCCACTGTACCTGTCTAAAAAAGCAGAAATGCCCAAAAATTAAAAAAGGATAATGCCAGCATTTCAAAAGTGTATTTCCATGCTTATACAATGGAGACAGACAAACAGACAGACAGATAGATAAAGTCAAACCAGGTCTTATTTCTCAAGTTGATGTAAAGTTAGTACGGCTATTATATGAAAAGGTGTAACAGCAGCACTAATTTTTAATAGTAAAAGCTTGGTGAACACTGCTGTTGAATGAGGCTGAAGTGGAGCCGACGGAAAAATGATCTGTTTTATTTCAGTGTGCACCCCTCTCTCTCAGCTGGCACAGCATGGCCACACTCGGTGGACAGAGCAACACCGAATAAAATGTCTCTGTGTCATCTCTGACACACACACGTCTACAAACTAGATCAACAATTCTCTGGTGGACACAAGCCATTAAATTCCATTTTATCCCTTCCTATAGGTGGAGATTTCCTTGCTCTAACCATATCCAAGACCAGAATTTTATTTGGGCAAGTATCAATTGGAGGGGATGGGACGCTTTTCCCTGTTGCTGCTCCACTTTACGATTTAAGCTGATGAGATAGGTCTATTTTACATAGAAATTATACATACATTATATATTATTGTACAGTTAAGTCCTCAAGTACCACACGTGCTGCACAAATGATTAATGTCAGAAATCTCATACATTAATTACATGAGTGGTATGGAGGCCAATTATGCTTCCATGGGCCATTAAGGTCAGTGAAACCAGTTCCCATATGTACGAGAACATGGGAAATATCAAGCAGCATACTCACTCTGATCCTGGGGTCTCAGATAAATGTGAAAGCTAAGGCAAACCAAGCATTTCAAGTTTTCAACCTGCACTGAACAGTCTACAAAGATCAACATATTTGCTCTTACATGTTGATCAAACTTGCAAAAAAAGTTACAACTCATGCACATCAGTGGCTTAGATTTGCACCACATTTCAAGAAACCAAGAAACTCATAAGAGGTTTAGTAAGACTTTAGTGTTTCCTCACTGGCGAATATTAGTTGTGACATTTTTTCTTAGTGCAATATTTCTAAGATATGGCTGTCATCAATATGATTTGCCAACACTGTAATTCAACAGATATTACCACGAGGTTGTGACAATCATGGCGATAAAACCTCATCTTTTTTTTGAAGATATCTCAGTGCTGTGACACTGCCTTCTGAGTGAGCAGGGTTTTAATTAAACCCCCAAACACAAGAGTTAAGGATAAAGTCTTCACAACTTAATGCCTTGTCAGTCGCTGCCATGGTTGTGAAGAGATTGGTGAGGTTATTTACACCAAGGGGGCAGAGTTAATCTGCCTTGATGCTCTTAGATCTCTAATCAAATAGAAAGAGATTGTAAATATCACAGAATAATCCACCCAAGCCCTGTGACAAGGAGTCAGATGGCTTCAGGAGTTCACACAGAAAAAAGAGAGTTCATACCGGACAAAAGAAGGGAGAAGCTCAATATCTATGGTGTAGATCCTCTCATTAGGTCATTACCTCATGTGCCTCTCTTTTAAATTCCATTTTCTGAGAACTTCTAAAACACTATGTCAATTAGGTTTTGTCTGTACATTCACGAAAACAACTTTGTGCACTTACGCAAATAAGTAAACTAAAAGCCAACATAAAACTGCATTGAAGTATGTGGTTTGTACTAAGGTGTGGAAAAACAGGCCAAGAAATACTGAGAAGTGTTGCAGAAGTACTGCACCGAACAGAAGGTTTTAGCTTTGATGTCTAGTTACTGCCTTTATAGGTAAAATAGTTCCCAGTGATCTTGGCCAAAATGAGGCAATACCTATATTTCACTATACTGAAAGAAAAGAGCCATTATAACTCCATTGTTCATCCCCTATGAAACCAATCACATTCTAAAACCAGGTACAAAAATTCAGGGGGGTCGGTCTTTGATTCTTCAATATACTGAGGCCTGTATGCATATTTCTTGGTTTATTCACATCTCCCATACAACTGTGAAAGCCTTGAGGCCAAAACCTCTGCTGAAAGGATTAAGTTCAAAGGCAAGCGAGAAAATTACTCACAGGCTCAAAGTCTTCTTCCGTGCAGTTGGCCTTCTTAAAGCGACAAGACTTCACCATGTCCCACAGGCGGTGAGCTGAACGGTTGTACAGACTTTCCCAGTTAAACTGACCACAGCATGGAAGCTCTGCACCTACGCTATGGCTGTTGTTCTCTATAGGCCAGATCTCCTTCAGATGTTCCTTTTCACATCCAGCCAGCGTTGAAATTCTAAATGGATTTATATTACAGAACGTAACAGCAGGGAAGCTTATCTCAGATGTCACCTTTTCATCAACTTTGGTGACATGATGGAACTCATAGTAGTATGTGAACGCGTTGATGCTGTGGTGCATGAAGAGGCAGAGACACCCAATAAAAGCAGAGATCCAGAGGAAGCGCTGGACTCGGGAGGATCCCTTTTGGACGACATGTGACAGACCATGAAGGGTTGTCTCCTTGGCAAACTCCTGCAGATTCTTGGGCAAACTTTTCTCCAACTGAGGGTTTGACTGGATGGGGCAGGGGTGTAACTCTGGATTGGTTTCACCGCTGTCCTGCACAACTGAATCTGACATCGTCCCACTCATGATCATCCAATGAGGCTAAACTGTAATGTAAGGGCTTTTATACCAAATATCTTTGGGACTGGGCAAGGCAAGAAACCACAAGAGAGAGCATTTCCATTCAGAGACATTATCCCCATCTGTAACAGAGCTTTTGATCAAAACTCCATCTCATCAAAACAGGAAGCAGGGCTCAAATCTATGCAGCCCATCATGAAAATAAAAGCAAAGTAGATGCAAAATGGATGGATAAAAGCTTTCCTTTGTTTGAGTGAGAGAGGAGAGCTATTTCTAGTGGTTTTTTGTTCCCACTGGTCTTGATAAAGAGGCATGATGAAGGCTCATTGATCGACCATTAAGTTTAACATCCGAGCCACAAAAGGACCGAATTTGAGAGGATTCAAAATGTAGTTTTAGTTTGAAAGCACTGTACTAAATCAAATTTGTAGTATATTTGTTTTGATTCAAAACAATGACAGGAAAACGGCTGAATAGGACACTAAACAGACTTGAATAAAAAACTACAGCTCATGCCTTTATTATAAAGCAGCTGCACATTTCCATATGGTACATGTTGCCTATAATGCCCAGTCACAAATACTTCAAATTTTCTTTGCAGGTATCTGTGTGTGTTGCCAGTAAGTTTTGCTTTTGATCCCAAAATTATAGATACAAAATGAGGAGCAATATGAAATTTATTTTCATTGAACTATTTAAAATATAAAATTGGAGTTTTGGAGGATTTTTCCATTTCCTTTTTCCAGAAACTAAGCAAAAATCTGCCCAAACACAATAAGAAAGCACAGAACCAGTCACAATATTTCAAGATTATGTCACCTGGTCTATATAATATTGGCTGGTGTTGGTAATAAAGCAACTGAAAGTAGGAATTTCAGTCCTTAGTTACTCGCCATCTCTGCCAGTTGGTGTTTGATGGTATTTTTATCATTATTTACCCTAAAAAAAATCAGGCCAAGTGACAAACTGTCTAATAATTTGGCAGGTATTGTAATAATTTGACCGTGTACCCAATGACCCCAAATGGAGCTTTTCATGCACATATGCTGCATATATTTGTGTAGCATTGTTAACTTAACACTGTAGTACTGGTAACTTAAATTCTAAATTAAAAATCTTAGATCTTTCCGGCTGCTGAAAACATGGCATGCAGAAAGTCAGCTCTCAAAATATCATTTATTATACACAGTCTGGATGAATAGTATTTATTCATTCATTCATTTTCTGTTAACGGTTATCCTAATCAGGATGGCAGGGGGCTGGAGCCTATCCCAGCATGCACTGGCTGAAGCCGGGGAAACACTCTGGACAGGTCGCCGGTCTATCACACAGGGCAGACACACAGACAGACAAACACTCGAACACACATTCATACCTATGGGCAACCTAATATCTCCAATTTAACAGGCATGTCTGTGGACTGTGGGGGGAAACCGGAGCACCTGAAGGAAATCCACACAGACATGGGGCGAACATGCAGACTCCACATAGAAAAGACCCTGGCCAGGAAGGGTTCGAACCCAGGGCCTTCTTGCTGTGAGGCAACAGTGCTAACAACTGAGGCACCGTGCCGCATTTTTAAGCAATGTGATCGGCCCAAAGGTCCAAATACCACATACCCAGCAAACTGTTGTGAAACAAACCAAAACAGTTGTTCAAGCACCTAGAAGTTGCACAACTACAAATACTGCAATGTATTTATTTTTTCAGAGACTGAATGACCCGCAATGAGCAAAGGTGATGTGCTCCAGCTAACTGACAGGCCTGACTCTATGCTGCCTCTTTTTTGCCATCCTCTGCAGTTCTTAGTTGAATTAGAAACCACCCTTACTCACAAGTGAGCAGCATACATTGTAAAGCACTTCCCTACAGGGGGCAAGTGGTCCTCCTGGTGATGATACAGTGTAAACAGAGCAAAACACAGCACGTCTACTGAGTGATCTCTGCCTGACACAACAAATACACAGAGACAAAAATGGTTAGATAAAGTCACAACACTAAACACCACCTCTACAACACTGCAGTCTCCAAATGATACATGCTGCAAAAATCTAACAACTAAGTCCAATGTCTACATCAACGTGCTAAGCTCAAGAAATCTAGACCGTATGTAACTGCAAAATCACGCTTCATACTACAGCATCTATATCACATTCATTTTGACAAAAAAATAATTTTGGAATGAAGCATACAATGTAATCAGATAGAACTATGAACTAGTATCTGTACTGTGTTAAATGGTCCTATATGTAGCATTTCCCATAAACCCTTTTGCTTCTTGTCACAAAGAGGATGTTGATACAAGCCCTCCCTGCCTGGTGTTACTGTTTTAAAGGGCAAGAAGAAATACAAGAGTTCCCTTGACAACAGCCAATAAGAATACTTTTACTGCACTACTTTTCAGAAGGAAATATTGTATATTTTACTGCACTACATTTATCTGACGGCTGGAGTTCCTAGTTCCTTTGCAGAAGAAGCTTTTCCATGCAAAACATCAAATGTGATGCATTGTTAGAGTGTAAACTAGCCAACAGTATATGGAGCAGTTAGAGCTACAACATTCAAATACTTCTTACAGGTTAATGCATCAATAATTTAACAATCTGAAAGGAACCATTCTTCACAATGAATACTTTTACTTTTCACACTCAACTACATTTTACTGCTAATGCATTTATATTTTTACTTAGATAACATTTTGAATGCAAGACTTTTACTTTTGGAGTATTTTTCCTTTATGGTATTGCTACCTTTACTTAAGGAGAGGATTTGAGTACTTTTTTTCCACCAGTGCAACCAATATATATTATCAAGGCTTGAAGCAGGAAAAAATCCTGTGCCTGAAAATTTTTTATGCATTGGGGAGTGGAGGGAGGTGCCTGGGCTCCATTAGGTGGGTCGGGGGCAGAAAATTTTGAACATTTGCAATCTAGATGAATTAATCTGGTGCACTTTGAGAGTATCAATCACGTATCACATCAAGAAATTGGAATGACAATTTCAAGGTT